>CM055273.1:3611258-3641034 GCA_029237695.1 Conchocele bisecta | reverse complement strand
TTAATGTGAACTTTACAGACTATCTTAATGTTTCACTTATGAACATTTTAATCGTACGAATATTAGTGAAACGGCCCCAGGTGTTAACATATGGGATGGATTCATCGCTAAGGATACCTGATCATTGTTAAGGACTAGTGGGACCCTGATCATCGTTAAGGACCCGTGGTACCCTGATCATCGTTAGGATCCGTGGTACCCTGATCATCGTTAAGGACCAAAGGACCCTGATCATCGTTAAGGATCCGTTGGACCCCTGATCATCATTAAGGACCTGTGGGATCCCTGCTCATCGTTAAGGACCCGTGGGACGATCATCGTTAAGGAACAAGGGACCCTGATCATCATTAAGGATCCGTGGGACCCTGATCATCGTTAAGGACCTGTGGGACCCTGATCATCGTTAAGGACATGTGGGACCCTGATCATCGTTAAGGATCCGTGGGACCCTGGTCATCGTTAAGGACCTGTGGGACCCTGATCATCGTTAAGGACCTGTGGGACCCTGATCATCGTTAAGGACCTGTTGGACCCTGATCATCGTTAAGGATCCATGGGACCCTGATCATCGTTAAGGACCTGTGAGACCCTGATCATCGTTAAGGACCTGTGGGACCCTGATCATCGTTAAGGATCCGTGGTACCCTGATCATCGTTAAGGACCCGTTGAACCCCTGAGCATCGTTAGGGACCAGTGGGACCCGGATCATCGAACATTATTGGTTCCTAAACGTGATGGTATATCATATATGTGAACATTAGCTTGTTAATGTATAGTATACGGCGCCTATGTCGGCCATCTTGGTGTGTACAAGCCATAAGCCAGTTGTACCTCTTCTGGCGTTTGAGACATACCACAAATATTATAATATGACATAATTATACATGAATACAAGTTGGTGCAATATATTCGAAATACATTAAACAACAACGTCATATGGGTTGTCTTCATCACACGTATATACAAAGTCTGATTTCTGAAGAAGAGTTTGTTGACCCGTTGTTAAATTGTTTCAGAATCCAGTAATCTCTGTGTAGCAGCAAGACAAATACACAGTGCTGTCAATAGTCAATATATACCTGTATTACCATTCATACGGTAGTAAAGTCAATGACATGTAAGCAGTTACAATGTGTATGATCACGTGGTTACAAGAACAACAACAGGTATTGAAACTTCCAGAAGCCCTCCGATTCAAAGTACATATTCTTTTATTTTGTCCTTATTATGTAAAAGATTTTGATGAAATGTTAAGCTGTATTTGGTGGTCTCTGTACTTTGGCCCAAATTTATGTCGTTTTTTGCGAAGAATGTTTCGCAAAAACGACACAAGTATGTGCCGAACTCCCGGGACCACCAAATGCAGCTCATGAAGACGCGTTTGGTGCGCCATATCTCATCAAAATCCGTTGCATATCAAGGAAAATATCAAATAATACTTAATTTGAAGTGTGCGAGCTTTCAACACTTTCAGTCATTGGTGTTGTTGTAAACAAGTGATCATGAATCTTGAGTTATGTGAGTGTATTGTCACTGGTGTCTTACTCGCCTACTATGCGAGTATTTACCTACGAGTAACGTGTACACTAAAAATAAACTGTGCATCAGATTAAAAAGTTTACACATTGAAATTTATTTTGAGATTGCTGGGAGAACAGCTCAGATATATTGTCGTTTGCATAGTTTGCTGGCGTAATATTTATAGCACGCTGTTGTCATATATACTTTGATGATGATGTATTGCACCAAACTGCATTAGTTTTACTGTCATATTACTTGCTGTATATGTCAAAGGCTCGAAGTGGTGAAACTGTACGATAGTGTGTACATACAAAGATGGCAACTTACTATGCCATGTAGTATACAGTAACAATACAATAACAATTATCATTGATGCCAATTGTATCTTTCTATGACCGTATTTCCTTAACCCTTTGAACCTGAAATCCCGCTATAGCGGTTTATGCAAAAAATGCAGATCCAGATGAGCCGGCTCGTAACGAGCCGTCTCATCAGGATCTGCACTTTTTGAAAGTAATTTTAATATTTCTTAGAACAAGAACACCCCCTTTTCATAAATGGACGAATCTGAAAATCATTTTGTGACCATTGGATTGGTCGGAACATTAGCATATCACAGTCCATTCCAGTTCCTTAGGGTTGAAAGGGTTAAAGATACATGCCAACTCAGTAGGCACACAATGTTCTTTATAGAAATTAACAAGTGTATAATTGTGTCACTATTCCACCAGTTCTAAACATTACGAGTGCCCGCAATACAGGTATAATCATTTAGTAATATTTATTTTACTGATAGTGACTCGCGGTGGTATCAGGCTATTTTCATATGCAAATGAGGCATCGTATTTTTTATTATGTATACTAATTAAATGCTTCACGTGAACAAAATAATATTTTCGACAGATTATAAAGTATGATCATTGCACATCAAAAAATAAATACAGAGAATAAATAGTGATGTTAACATGTTAACGAAACATGGATATCAGTGTGGAAAATTAAGTCTGATATAAAATGTCCCCCCTGGTAAGAGCAGCGTTTTCCTATATCAGCCGACAGGACCGGCCGACTTGATATATGGTCCTTTACGTTCATATTTCATAAACGCCATGTGGTGAACGTGTGCAGTGAAATAAAAGTCATTGACTTCATGTACATGCAGTGCTCCAGATAAGGTGCGTATTGGCGTATTTTACGCACTTACTTAGCTGAATGTGCAAAATACTCACAGCAATGTGAAAATACGCATTGATTTTAAAATTGAGTAATGGAAATACAGTAAAATGTACTTAGTTGAGCTGCAAAAAGCAAACACTAAGTAAATTTACAACTGTATCACAGTATAAATAAGTGAATAAGTAACACTACACTCAAATAAGTGAATGTTTAAATTTGTGTTATGTTTGTGTTGATCATTTGTTCCTATTTAATAGTGAAGTAAATCAATAATTCATTTGCAAGAAAATAAAATACGCATTTAGTTTGAAATCAGGGGGCACAGTACTCTTTAGAAACACATCTTATCAGTAGCAGATTTCATCAAAATTGCAAAGTATACTTTTCTAGCAAAGTATACTTTGAGGGAGTAATCATTTATTTTTCCTGAAATGCATTATTTCATATAGAACTAACGACTGCATATATTCGACGATTAAAACTATGTAGAATTATTATACTGAATGTATTACATTATCACAGCCAAAATGGCTGTGATAATGTAATAAAATCAGTATAATAAAAATGAATAAATTTATCCTAAAATTGAAAATTTCTCTCTCAAAGTATACTTTGCTAGAAAAGTATACTTTGCAATGTTGGTGAAGTAGGCTATGTGTATATTAGTGAAAGATACGTATGCATGCGGTAATTTGTTGTATATAGCGGTAATTCATCTACCTAAAAACAAATGTGAAGAATGAATGCAGAGACGTAGCCAAAACTATGGTGGCTGATTAGGGACATTTCGCCTCGTCGTTCCGTCGCCACGAAGTTTATCGCTCCTTCGCGGCGACGGAGCGATAAACTTCGTGGCGACGGAGCGATAAACTTCGTGGCGACGGAGCGATAAACTTCGTGGCGACGGAGCGACGGAGCGAAGTTTAAGGATACTAAACTTCGTCTCGTCGCTCCTTCGCCGCGAAGGAGCGATAATTATCGCTCCGTCGCCGCGAAGGAGCGATAATTATCGCTCCGTCGCTTCGTCGCCACGAAGTTTATCGCTCCGTCGCGGCGAAGGAGCGACGAGGCGAAGTTTAGTGTCCTTAAACTTCGCTCCGTCGCTCCGTCGCCACGAAGTTTATCGCTCCGTCGCCACGAAGTTTATCGCTCCGTCGCCGCGAAGAAGCGATAATTATCGCTCCGTCGTGGCGACTGAGCGACGGGGCGGGGGCGACGAAGCGACGAAGCGAAGTTTAAGGACACTAAACTTCGTCTCGTCGCTCCTTCGCCGCGAAGGAGCGATAATTATCGCTCCGTCGCCGCGAAGGAGCGATAAACTTCGTGGCGACGGAGCGACGGAGCGACGAGGCGAAATGTCCCTAATCAGCCACCATACAAAACCCTACTTCCACTTAGTATGTATACATGCATATATACAATCGAAAGCAACATAATACAACAGATTGTAGTTATTTCTTTGAAAGACAAAATTTAGTAACTTGAAACGAATGCTGAAAACAGAATACACAAGGAATCCGTAACACTGGATGGAGGATGTACCCCTCAAAAACACAAATGTCTAAGTCATTTGACCTTGACCTTGAGTGCAAGGCCCGCATGGATGGGCTATATAATGAAAATATGGATGATGACAAATAAGTATATGAAGTTTCAAGTCAATCCGGTGGATAAGTAGTAGCCGAAAACGTCGACGCAAATCTCTGACAGACGAACAGATGGACAGACGAACAGATGAACAGATGAACAGACGAACAGATGGACAGACGAATAGGGTGGCGACTACATGTACTCGGACAGTGTTTACAAAGTAACAAACAAGTTATTAACCATGTCACCCATACGTAACTGGAATGGACTGTGATAATTATGTTGATTTTGCAACCAATGCAATCACAAAATGATTTTTTTCAGACTAATCCATTTATGAAAATGGGATGTTTTTGTTCTCAAAAATATTATAATTGCTTGCAAAAAAAAGTGCAGATCCTGACGAGACGGCTCGTGACGAGCCGGCTCATCTGGATCTACACTGTTTGCCAATACCACTATACAGGTCTGTAGTGACAGGGTTAATCAAATGTTGCAAAGGATTGACATTTTTCATTCGCTGAAATATGTATTTTTCACCAGAGATTTATACAAATAGTTTTATTTTTAAACACACTTATTTTACTGTTATTTTAGAAATGGGTTGCAACCTAAATTTAAAAAAGTGTACAGTACGAAAATATGCGCAGAGTTTGATGTGATTAGAAATTTTGGATGGGATGTTCTCAAGGTGCATGATCACGTGGTACTAACAACAACAACATGTACTGAAACTTCCAGAATCCATCCGATTCAAAGTACGTATTCTTTTATATTGTCCTTATTACGTAACGTATTTTGATTAAATATGGCGCATGAAACGCGTCTTGTTAAGTTTCATTTGGTGGTCTCTGTACTTTGGTCCAAACTTCTGTCGTTTTTGCGAAGAATCGATTTACGTGTCAGTAGACACGGAAATCGATTCTTCGCCAAAAAAAACGACATACGTCTGGACGAACAAATGCAGCTCATGAAGACGCGTTGGCTGCGCCATATTTCATCAAAATCCGTTATATATAAAGGAAAATATCAAATAATACTTACTTTGGAGTGGGCAAGATTTCAACACTTTCAGCCACTGTTGTTGTTGTTATAACCACGTGATCATGCACCTTGTTTCTGTCTGTGGTCTGTATTGCCACTATCAAGCAGTGTGCAATGATATAGCGTTAATGTAATTCCGTTTCATTGATCTTAAAGGACAAATGCACAACATTTTTATTTTTGTAAATAATACAGTTTGGTATTATGAAATAAATGTTGAAAACCGCATATCAAAATAACAAATATTATAAAAGTTACAAAGGTTTGAATATTTTAATTAGCTGAACTATGCGTGTTCCACTACGAAGTCATTGAAGAACAATTGTTTTTTTTATATGTATTTATATTAAGTTTAAGTGATGTTTTTCTCATTATTTTATTTATGATGAAATAAAATGTAAACAAATATTAACATTTTTATTCGGATTTTAAAATTTTTGTTGGAAAACAATTGCATAACTTTGCATAAAATGTACAATTATGAAAACTTGCATGACTTTTGATTGGATTATAATGTTTGCATGGCGTTTTCTGCATGTTGTTTGTATTGTCATTATATACCAGTTTACAAAATATATTTTAAACTTTATTTTTTCTATTCATTATAGGAATGAATGGCCTTTTTGTGGAATTTATCGGGGTATAAACTTGGAAAAGTGGCGGGAATACTGGCCGGAAGGCCTTCGTCCAATATTCCCGCCACTTTTCCAAGTTTATGGCCTTCGTCCAGTATTCCCGCCACTTTTCCAAGTTTATATCCCCGATAAATTCCACAAAAAGGCCATTCATTCCTTATAATTCCAGCATTTTAAATAAATTCATCATTTTCTTAAGAATTATTTTAACTGCACCTCACGGTTACGGAAAATTGTTCGGTGTGGGAGTTTACTGGGATATAAATTTTGGACAGAGACTTGCTACGGGCCAATCAAATGTTAGGGAATTGTGTAAATATTTTTGTGCTGGAATTATAGGACCTTTAATGTAATTTCATTTATATTGGATAGGCCTTAACGCATACTCAGCCCTGGTTACTATGGTTAAAACTCACCAAAAAGCGATAACTGCGTTTTTCTTAGACCCAGGTCACATTTGTGGCTGTGACTGGAGAAATGGGGCTTATAGGATGTGTGACAAGTGTAGATCCTGATCAAATATCACACTCATGTAGCCCGATTGCTTATTAGAAGCACAACAGATATTTGTGGCCGACTGACTGGAGAAATTGGGCTTATGGGAATTGTGACCAGTGTGGCTCCTGATCAAATAGCACACTCCTGCAGCCCGATTGCTTGTTAGAAGCATAACATATATGTGTGGCCGACTGACTGGAGAAATTGGGCTTATGGGAATTGTGATCAGTGTAGCTCCTGATCAAATAGTACACTCATGTATCCCGAAAACGATCTATATAACGATGTATATTGCGTATTATAAGCATGGCGGGTGTTTCATTGATGGAACAGCGAACAGAGCAGATCCTGACCAGCCTGTGCGGATGATGCACAGGCTGATCCGGATCTACACTGGTCGCAAAAAAAATGCAGATAAGCTCCATTTCTCCAGTCACAGTCACATTCACTGCGTGCATGGCTGCACCGTTAATGTGAATCTGTGTTTTGCCCGGGGCGCTGTCATCAAACAAAACGAGTTTTTGTTTTCCACTGAATTAATGACCTCATGTACCTGGCCTATGGCCGACAGTGAGACGCCTGCTCGGTGCGTGTTAAAGGGGCATATCAGGAGTTTTTGAAAAATACTATAAAAAATAAAAACGTGTTTTCATCATTGCCCTGTGTAAGGAGGTTTAATTGAAGGTATATGACGATACTCATGATATTAGGACGGCTGATTTTTTTTTTTTTAAATTATAAAAAATAAAAATATTTAATTGAAGATATATGACGATTCTAGGACCGCTGAAACAAATTTTTTTTTTTAAATACTATAAAAACTAACACGAGTTGTCAGAAGACAACGAAGCGTGTCTGTTGGTGCTTTAGTTTAAAGGTAGATGCCCACTCAGTAGGCATCAACTGTTCTGTATATCAGAGACATCATCCGAGACATTTTCTAGCAATAAACATTCATTCACCATTAGCCCACGCACTGATTGGCATTATCATACATTTTATATACCGACGTAAGTTTCCACACTGATATCAGGGTCGATAACCGTTTTCCTTGTTTCCATAAATATTAATATATGATTATATATGTATAGCGGGCGCTCGTAAGTTTTAGAACTGGTGGCATAGTGACACAATTATACACATATTTAATTCCTATACAGAGTAGTTTGTGCCTACCTTTAAAGGAGCATACCAGGATTATTTTTTTTAAATATAAAAAGTAAAAACGTGTCTTCATCATGGCCCTGTGTGAAGATGTTTAATTGAAGATATCTGCCGATACTAGGATACTAGGACCGCTGAAAAATAACAAGAGTTGTCAGAAGACATCGAAGCACACCTGGGCCCGGTTGCTCAAAACATCCGTTAGCTTAACGGACTGTTAAATCCTTAACTGAATGGTTAAAATCTCTGGGTTTTTTTAACAGAGATTTTAACCATTCAGTTAAGGATTTAACAGTCCGTTAAGCTAACTGATGTTTTGAACAACCGGGCCCAGGTGGTGCTTTAGTTTAACGAATGTCAAGAAGTTGTGTGAAAGGAAATTTAAAAGAAAATTTCCCCCAATGTTAAGTCTGTGAATGCGCTAAGATTGTAACCTTGACCTTGGGGTTAGCCGGGGCGTGAGGGTCATGGATTTGGCAGAGATGATAGAGAACCATTAGAGCAACGGATGTGTAAAATATCAAGAAGAGCGCTGAAAGGAAACAGAAAGTATACCAAATTTCCCCCAACGCTTATAAAAGCACTACGACTGTGACTTTGGCCTTTGCCTTGGAGTTAGCAGGGGTCTGAGGGTCGTGGATTTGTCACATCATGATAGAGAATCATTAGAGAAAGGCATGTGTGAACTATCAAAACTTTGATGAAAGGAAAAATAAATGATAACAAACTTTCCACAACGTTAAGTTTATGAAGCACTAAGACTGTGACCTTGACCGTGGTGTTGGTGGGGGTCCGAATGTCATGGATTTGTCACAGCATGATAGAGAATCATTCGAGAAAGGCATGTGTGAAATATCAAACCGTTGCTGAAAGGAAACAGAAATTATAACAAATTTCCCCCAACGGTATGTTTTCGAATTTTCTAGTACGGACGGACGGACAGACGCTGACTATGACGCCGGGGGTATGCCGTAAGATAGGAAATCTGATATGGTGTACATATATGGGTGGAGATGAAACAACCTAGCCGTCCTAGTATCGTCACATATCGTCAATCAATCCACTTTGCACAGGGTCATGATGAAAACACGTTTTCATTTTTCAATATATTCCCGACATGCCCTTTTAAGCCTGCCCTCCTGCGGGTATACACATCTATATATAGCCAATGCAGGCCACAGACACTTGAACTATTCATTGTATGAATCATCAGGCCAAAAATGGTTTTATGAAAGGTGCATGTCACAACATGTTCTTTATATCAGAGACATTATTTGAGACATGTTCTGGCAAAGAAAACATTCATACACCATTACCCCACGTATTGATTGGAATTATTATACATTTTATATCAGATGTAAATTTCCACACTGATATCAGGGGCGATAATCGTGTTTCCTTAAAATGTTAACGTACATTACTATTTATTCTCTGTATTTATATTTTGATGTGCAATGATCATACTTTAAAATCTGTTTGTTTATTGGGGTTGTGTTTAACGGCCTATCAACAGCTAAGGTCATGTAAGGCGGGCAAACAGGTTTGATCTCGTTATATCATGAAAAAATATATACAGCCCTGAAATTAGAATAACCGGACCTTGTGCCAGGTCCATTGTCACACCTGTCACTTGGTCACCAAAGTTCGCGCAGTCCGATCAGGGCATACACTGTCCACTGTCGAGTCCGGCAATATTCCTGATGTCCGGCACACAAACGTCGGATCTACATGTATATGTGACTGGAGAAATACGACTTATGGGACTTGTGACCAGTGTAGCTCCTGATCAAACAGCACCCTCCTCTAACCTGTAGCCTATTTCATCAACATTGCAAAGTATACTTTACTAGCAAAGTATACTTTGAGGGAGTAATCATTTATTTTTCCTGAAATGCATTATTTCATATAGAACTAACAAATGCATATATTTCATGATTAAAAGTATGCAGAATTATTATACTGAATTTATTACATTATCACAGCCAAATTGGCTGTGATAATGTAATAAATTCAGTATAATAACAAGAAACGAGGCAAAGCCACGAAGGCCAGGTTTTTTCCAAGCATGGACACTTGGATAACATAATTATACCCACTTTTTGTAGACTAGATGGCCGTGGCCTGCATGTCGCGCCTTGGGGCGAGGCATGGACACTAAAAAAATAGATATAGTAGATGGAAAAACTTTAACGAAAAAACTTTAACCGGACACACGGACGTACGGGACGGACGGACGTATGCCAAAATGCCGACGATATCGCGCTTTCCGCAAGCGGGTACGACAATGATGATAAACACCCATGTGAAGTATCAAGGTAATGGGTGAAGCAGTTGCAGAGATATAGTACATGAAAAAACTTTAACAAATAAATTCAAAGTAATTTGACCTTGACATTGCGCACAGGGGCCGCACGGTTGGGGGTTAGAGTGAAAATATGGTCGATGATAACACCCATGTGAAGTTTCAAGGTAATGGGCGAAGCAGTTGCAGAGATATAGTATAACAAAAAAGTTTTAACCAAAAAATTTAACCAGACGTAGTTAAAAAGTTAACGTTGAAAATGGCTAAGTCAATTACGTAGAAATAATAGGTGAAGGTAAAAAAATGGTCACATGTTGGATAGTTGTATGTGGTAGGCACCCCTTGGTTATGAAGCTGTGAAAGTTTGTTGGTCCTAGGTGGTACAGTACCAAAGAAATGGACTTAAACACGAAAACTTAACATTGAAAACGCGAAAACTTAACATTGAAAATGGTAGTCGACTGCGCGGAAAAAATGGGTCAAGTTAAAAAAAAAGTAACATGTTGGATAGTGATATGTGGTGGGCACCCCTTGATTATGAAGCTGTGAAAGTTTGGTGGTCCTAGGTGGTACAGTAACAAAGAAATGGACTCAAACACGAAAACTTAACATTGATTGTGGACGCCGCCCGCCCGCCCGCGCGCCCGCCCGGCTTTCGCCAATCCAATAGCCTGGATTTTTTTTCAAAAAACCTGGCTAAAAATTAATAAATTATCATAAAATTGAAAATTTCTCCCTGAAAGTATACTTTGCTATTAAAGTATACTTTGCAATGTTGATGAAATAGGCTACTATGATGATTGTATTGCTTCTTAAAAGCACGACGGGCGTTTCATTGATGGAATGACGAACAGTGCAGACTGTGCAAACAGATCTGGATCTACACTGGTCGCATTTCTCAATTCACAGACGCATTTCAGGCTAAATACAGAACTCTTTATATTGTATATGTATTGCTGTATCAAGGTGTATGATCACGTGGTTAAAACAACAACAACAAGTACTGAAACTTCGAGAAACCCTCCGATTCAAAGTATGTATTCTTCTATTATGTCCTTATTATGTAATGGATTTTGATCAAATATCGTGAATCAAACGCGTCTTGGTAAGTTGCATTAGTGGTCCCGGGAGTTCGGCCCAAACTTCTGTCGTTTTTGCGAAGAATCGATTTCCGGAAATCGTGTCTACCGACACGGAAATCGATTCTTCTCAAAAACGACATAAGTATGTGCCGAACTCCCTGGAATTCCCGAGACCACCAAATGCAGCTCATGAAGACGCGTTTACTGCGCCTTATTTCATCAAAATCCGTTGCCTATTAAGGAAAATATCAAACAATACTTACTTTGGAGTGGGAGTGCTTTCAATAATTTCAGCCATTGTTGTTGTTGTTGTAACCACGTGATCATGCACCTTGTGTATTGTATGCTTTTAATTTAGTGAATATGCATTTATTGAACCAGGTTCTATAAAATACTAACAAAACAAGAGATGAATCAAAGCCGGGGCCGCCCGCACGGCTTTCACCAATCCAATAGCCGGGCGAAAAATGAAAATACACATTGATCTCAAATCTAGGCATTTAATGGTACAAAATAACAAACAAAACAAAACAGTTGTCAGTAGTAAATTTATATTTGCACATAAAGGATTTCTCCCAAAAGCAAAAAAGCTGCATAAATAATACAAAATAATAACATATCACAATTGCAAGAATGTTTTGCTAGGAAGTGATTAGAATGTACATTATGGCAATGACGCAAGGCCTGAAAGAAATAGGTGTGTTTTCCTGTTACAGGATGAAAAAAATAGTCGGTCGGCATTTTTTTTTTTATTATTTTTTTTTTTTTTATGTTTGTGCTGCAATATTTCTGTCGACATGGTGTTAAAATAAAGCATTCATGTTGTTGTAGTACCGGAAAAGGCATGTCATGAAGAAAGGACAAGTATAAAGTTATCGCCAGCAACATTTTCCGGTACCAAAATTCGGAACCAAAAAAAAATGGTCCGTCGAGTAACAGAAAACACACCTTTTTTTGCGTAAATACTATTGAGGTTAAATACTGCGGCTATGGAAGTGGCATGTAATATACAAAATGTTTTATGAAAAAAATATTAAAAATAATCAGAGCCCCAGATAAGGTGCGTATTGGCGTATTTTACGCACTCATTTGAGCAAAATGCGCATTGATTATCAAAATTGGGAGTACAAAATACTCACAGCAATTTTAAAATACGCATTGATTTTCAAATTGAGTGGCTAAAATACTGCAATAAAGTTGATATTTACTAAGTTGAGCGGCAAAAAGCATTTTGCAGCTCAAATAAGTGATTTATTTTTTATTTTTTTATCATTGGGGCCAAACCAGGTTTCAGTCAGAAAAATCTGGTAAGGATGAATGTCGATCGTTGAATTACCCGTCGCGTGCCCAACATTGTTGGGCACGCGACGGGTAATTCAACGAACAACCCATTT
The DNA here is from genome assembly GCA_029237695.1 of Conchocele bisecta. NCBI lineage: Eukaryota > Metazoa > Mollusca > Bivalvia > Lucinida > Thyasiridae > Conchocele > Conchocele bisecta. Next base: position 3,628,627 of record CM055273.1, on the reverse strand, counting down.
TTTTTTTTAAAATGGCCAAGTCTTTCCAGAACAATGTGAAGGTCAAAAAGGTCAAGAAGATGCTAGTGCCGGTGTTCCAAATGCTCACATGTATCAAGTGTTCAAAAGCAATGAAGTAATATTAAAGTTATATGGTGGTGAAGTTACTTGTACAAAGTTTTTGACGCAAAAACATGGCTAAGTGTTTCCGCAAAAATGTGATGGTAAAAAGGTCAAGGTCATGTTAATGGCAGCATGAGACTGTTCCAAATGCTCACATGTATCAAGTGTCCAAATACTGAAGCAATCTATCAAGTAATATCAGTTATATCATGATGAAGAAGTTTGTACAAACTTTTTGACATTTGTTGACGCAGACGACGACGGAAAAAGTGGCGACTATAGTCGTGCCTCAAGCTATAGCAGGCGCAACAAAAATGACTCGAATGTAAAGGTTAACCGAAATCCAGACGACGCCAGAGTGGTGACAATAGATCTTTCAGTTTTCTTCAAAAACAGACAAGCTAAAAATATACTGAGGCCCAAACCAGGGATATGGAGATTCTAGTAAGGATGATCCCGATCGTTAAATTCACATCACATGCTCCCAATCTGCAGCCTGCACTTGAGGGTCTAATAGATGAATTATGGAATGAAAGCATAGATGATGATAAACAAGCATACAAAGATTTGCATCTACGCAACTTACTGTTGCAGAGATGATAAGTACCAGAAAAAATAAATATGGGACACATCAACAAACTATTGCACATAAGCAGAAAAAAGCACCGACTATATTTATGGAATAAAGTCATGTAATACATTTGGTATGTTTAAAGTTTGTGAGGAGTCCTTCTCCTCGCAAACTTTAAACATACCAAATGTATCGTTCACCACAGTAAACGCAACAGCCCACAGTTTTATTACTTGTATTTTCACTGCATTTTCTGATAGATTCGAAAATGTAAATAAGCAAATATGGCGTTAAAGTTAAGAATAATCTTGTTTTACGTCATTTTGTCGCAATTGCTGGAACAGCAACGTTGCCGGTCAATAGTGTGACGTTATTGACAACGACGTTGAGTGTCAAGTACTTTAATGACGTCAAACAAACTTTAACAAATCAACGTCGCGCGACGTCACGTGAGGTTAATGTAATGTACCAGGATATAAGTGCAATACGTTGTATGGGCATTTCCATTATGTAAATATTATCATGTAAATGCTAACAAGATCACATGGTTTCTGAATGTTACCAAACTTGATTTTTCGATACAACGTACATGTAAACTGCGACATAATTTTTACAATTGATTTTATTTAAAATTTTCGTCTCCCAATACGGGGAGAAAGGAAGGAGGTTGATACAGAGGAAACCCGATCCAAGGGCTCTTATATTAGAAAAGTCTCCTCTGGTTCTTTAACGTGCCCAGACTCTCCTTCAAATCTGATACACGGGACCGCCTTTCAAAGTCCCCATCCGAAAGGACTAGTAGAGCAAGAAATACAAAGTATCTCAGAAACAGTGACACCATCACGCATGTAAGATCCTTTTTTATATGAGACACACCATGTGATTTTGTACCTTCGGACATCTGCGTAATTTCATTAAATACGTTTACAAAATGTATAATATTTTTCATAAATAAAGTCAAAAGTTGACACAATTTTCAGAGTACATGCAGATTATATCTCTGAAATTTGTCAACTTGTGATGCCATATACGGAAAATATTGTGAATTTTGTTAACGTATTTAATGAAATTACTCAATGTCCGAAGGTACAAAAAGTGCATGGCGTGTCTCATATATGGCCTTACAAGTTTGAGTCTGGGTATCAGCCCATCACCACCCTGTACAAGTTTTGGTTCCAGGCATCATTTCACAGACTTCACACTGGCCCAGGATTTATTATAGAAATTTATGAGCAAGCACTGAAATCCAGTAGCCGATTTCACCAAAATTGCTAAGCATCTAACATGGGCACATTGGTTCAGAAAGAGACGGCCAGCGGGCTCTCGGACAGAGAGCGGAGCCCGCTAGACCACAACACCCAGTCAGCTGGAGCCCATACCCGCGGTGCAGCCGTAGCAGTGGTTGTCTACAGGAATGTCCGCCCCTTCCAGCTCCATGGTCGACTCGATGTCAAACACCGTCGTCAAGCCTGAAATACAAGAAATCAGTACCGATGATAGAAAACACAACGCAAATTGAAACTAGACATTATGTTCGTAAAACATGGATAGGCCCCCTTGGCATACTTGACTGTAAAAAATGGCTAAGCGTTTCAGCGACCTTGTGATGGTAAAAAAAAGGTCAAGGTCATGTTAATTGTGGCGTGAGTCTTCAAATGTTCAGGTGTGTCAAGTATCCTCGTATAGAAGCAATCCTTCGCGTAATATTGAAGATATTACATGTTGGAGAAACTCTTACAAACTTTTTGACGTAACAAAATGGCTAAGTGTCTCAGTGACATTTCGAAGGTGAGAACGGTCAAGGTTATGTTAATGGTAGCGCGAGTTTGTGACACATGTCCTCATTTATTGATTGATGCTTGCGTTTAACGGCCACACTGACTCAATGGACGTGCACGCAATGCCGTATGCGAAAGTAGAAGAAAAAACTTGGGCCAAAATGAAATTTTGAATCTGTGCAATTTGGGTAGAACTAGTTCGCGGGCTTAAGGCCACAGGGGCAAATTGTGTAGGCAGATCACTGATGGCGGTCCCATTGGGTTACCTCGACTGCAGTGATACGGGCACAAAGTCTATGTGTTAGTCCTAAAAAGGACTGTTTTGAGTCCTGGCGTCTGTTTTGGTTTGTTGTTGCCTGATGTGAACCATTTGTTTGGGCTTTTGGTATCATGCGTTGGTGGAAAAAAAGTTGTATCTTCTTATTATTCGATAGCACAGTGTTTTCAGCTGTGTACCATGGGTGGCCGCACTATGTGCCTGTGGCTCGTGTCGTTATCCGACAGTTTCCATGAATTGGTTTTACAGACAAGTGTGCATCATACTTACTCAAGCTGAAAGAAAATTTGATTAGTGACATGATCTATTCTACACTTGGTGCTCCTTTTTTTACTATTTTTAGTTTTTTTGTGATTGTATGGCCAATTGTATTCTACAAATGCGTACTCATGGTCGCATGATTGCGTGCATTTCACTTACACCGTGAATTTACATGGATTATGGAACATTTTATTCATCGTTCTTGGGGCTTTATGGTGTGCATCATACATTTGTGAATTTAATATTATCCCGTCAACACAGTGCGTATGTGCCGTGAAACACGGTGCCATGAAACGTTTTTTATATCCTGTCAATACCACCTAATCACTTGCGTATGAATATGTGCGGTTGTCATACTATTAGATTCTCCGATTTTGAGGATGCAGCTGGGGTTATATTTTGCATTTTAAAGCTATTTGTAGGTGTTGACGGGATAAATAGAATAGTAGGCTAGTGCCGTGAATGGTAAAAAAATATCTGGCATGGCACGGAAACGGGACGGGCGAGGCAAAGCCTCACCAGATATTTTTTCCCATTCACGGCACTAGTCTACTATTCTCTATATCCACCGGTTTCTTCCATGATAGGCTGTGGCAGCCGATGGGGTTATGAACAGGTTATCTGGTCAGGCGCTGAACTAAACTTCGTACGACTAAAATGTTCGTAAGTGCAAAATTATGATAGTTTGTAAATTTCACATTAACATTGTTTTCTTGTAAATAATTATTGGATTTACATTTATTGAGCATAGGCTGCATATGCAGCCTATGCTCAATAAATGTAAATCCATAAATTGAAATTTACAGACGATCTTAAATTTACACTTACGAACATTTTAGTCGTAAGAAGTTTAGTGAAACGGGCCCCAGGTCGTTAGTTCTCGCCCCAGGGCCTCCACCTCCAGTCCCTGCATTGCATTGACACTGGTAGGCTGGTATCCATGTCACAACACTTCCTCGGCAAACATCAGAATGTATAACCCTTGATTGATAAACTTGAACTAAAAACACACCAGCCCGGTATACTCACAGGTTGAAGTAACGGACCGAGGTCTATAAATACATTAAATATGCCTAAAAGCATCAATAAATGAAGAAAAAAAAAATTTTGCTTACCCCCTCCATCTAATCATTATAGGATTAGATGGACGGGGTAAAAAAATAAAAATTCTTCATTTATTGATGCTTTTAGGCATATTTAATGTATTTATAGACCTCGGTCCGTTACTTCAACCTGTGGGTATACTCTATTTATGACACCCATTGAATGAATGGAGTTTGACCTCGAGAGATGTGTGCCTGTGTCACTAGCGTGATCACTATGAATGATAGCTACAATAAAATCGCCTCCGATGTTATCTACAGCTACAATTTGACCCATTCAACAAATGTGAGCAAAATAAGTGCATACCCAAACCTGTTGTGTGTAGCTCAAAATTTAGTAAACTGTATATTTTATACATTTAAACAAATAATCTGGGATGTAGAACTAGTAAATTGCCAAAAATAATAGAAAATGGAAATATTTTCCCATGGAAGCCATCTTTTCTCTTGTTATTGTTCAACATTCAACATAACAAAATGAAGCTTTCAAATTTACAAGATATACATGTAAATGTCACATAAACACCTCGACCCGGTAAAATAATGAATTTCTGCATGTGTATGTAATAGTAATTTACTGATACAGTTTTGACAGGGTTATATTGCTAACATATCAAACACACTGGATACCCGATTGCAAAAACAACTCTTTCATGAGATACATTAACTCTTTGCATGCTGGGAAATTTGTGGGCTATAAAGGGTTCAAAAATAGCAGATGACAATTCATTATATTTTCTTTTACTTCTCCTTATAAATGACATGAATATGTCTTGGAATTTCATTAGAACATGACATGAACTCTCCTTTAAAACAAAATTGCTGGATACAAACAGCGTTTAGCCATAGTGACCACCCACTGTGCAATGCTATAAAAAAAGGCCATTAAGAGATAACACCAGATAAAATCACTGGGCAGTGATCAGTGGTCATCTTTATTTCCCCAGAACCAATTTGCTGGACTACTTTCTTTTGTTTCCAGATGACCAGCTGGTCAAGTGGTATTTACAGACATGTTTACACATAACACAGACTCCATTTAGTGATAATCTCTGTATACATGTACACGTACATGTACATTTTACCAGGAAGCAGTAATCATACTCCCCAAGATTTACATAGTTCATGGTTCCAAAATTCATGAATTGTCATGCTTTCAATAAAGTAGATCCAGATGAACTGGCTGATCATAATGAGCCGTCTCATCTTGATCTACACTGTCAAACCAATCAGCATATTTTCGAGAGATAAATACCCTTATGTATGAATGAACTGAAATAATTTGAACATTGAAGAGCCATAGTCAGATATTATAAGTACCACATAAAGGTACTTGACCCTCTCCTGTTTATATGACACTTTAGTCTGATGTTGAGCAGTTCATGGGGGAAAAAGCTGATATTTGTATTATTTCTACTTTGTGACCATTATTTGAGACGGTTCAAATGCGTGTGGATATGTTCACGGATAAACAGGAAAAATAGTTATCAGAGAGTGGCAGCTAAACTTGTCCCACTGCTTTGTCAGTAAACAATACTTTTTGTATTGTACTGCGCAATACCCAATCTAGTTTAGATTGATTGATTATTGGTATTGAACAGCCTATCAACATGTAAGGTCATTCAAGGCCGTGTCATTTAAGGCCAGACTAACGGGTTGGAATATTCTGTATGCAACCTGTACATAACTAGATTGGTCAGTAAGCGAGGCTTACGGAATATACCCCCCGCGTGGGCCCAGGTACCCCTAAAATATGTACAAATTTCCAAGTGTGTGGGCTTGTGACCTTGACTCTGGGATTAGCGCGAGCGGCATGAACGTGAATTTGTCACAGGGTGGTAGAGGTCCATTGGAGCAATGAGTGTGTGAAATGTGAAGCAGATCCGAGCAAGGAAATAGAAGTTATAACCGATTTCTCTGATGTTAAGTTTTGTAAAGAGACTAACCGTATAACCTCGAATTAACGCCCCCGGAGGCGTTACATTTTACCAAAAGGGGGGGGGGCCGGGGGCGCGTTTATTAGCCAGTAAAAAAAAAAAAAAAAAAAAAAAAAAAAAAAAAGTTACCAAAAACAAAAAGCCAATTTCAAACACACAAATAAGGATTTAAGGATTATTTGTGTTTGGAAAATTGGCGGTCATTGGTAAAATTATTATTATTTTTATTTTTTATTGGGGGGGGGCGTTTATTAGCCAGTAAAAAAGAAAAAAAGAAAAAAAAAAGAAAATTACCAAGGACCGTCAATTTCAAACAAAAATAAGGATTTAAGGATTATTTGTGTTTGAAATTGGCGGTCATTGGTAAAAGAAATTTTTTTTATTTTTATTTGGGGGGGGGGGTTTATTAGCCAGTAAAAAAAAAAAAAATAAAAAAAAAAAAATTACCAAGGACCACCAATTTCAAACACAAATAAAGATTTAAAGACTGTTTATTAGCCATTAAAAAAAAAAAAAAAAAAAAAAAATTGTTTTTTACCAAGGACCGCCAATTTCAAACACAAATAAGGATTTTTTATTTTTTTTATTTGGGGGGGGGGGGGGCGTTTATTAGGAGGGGGGCGTTAAGCCAAGGTTATACGGTATGTATGTGACGTTGACCTCGAGATCAGCGGGGATTTGTCACAGCATATGAAATATTAAGTATTTTCCATGAAAGAAATAGAAGTTATAACATATTTCTCTGATGTTAAGTTTTGTAAAGAGACTAAGTATGTGACCTTGACCTTGGGAGCAGCGGGGGTTGGACACTCGTAGATTTGTGACAGCATGATAGTACAACCTTAGAGGAATGCACAAGTGAAATAATAAGAATAATTTCAATGAAGGAAATAGAAGTTTTATAACTTATTTCTCTGATGAATTAAGTTTTGTAAAGAGTATTTGACCTTGACATTGGGATCAGCGGGGGTTGGACGGTCATGAATTTTGTTTTCACAGCATGGTAGTAGAGCCTTATACAGGAATGCATGTGTGAAATATTAAGCATTTTTTAGATGAAGGAAATAGAAGTTATAACAATATTTTCTCTGATGTTAAGTTTTGTAAAGAGACTAAGTATTTGACCTTGACCTTGGGATCTGCGGGGTTGGACGGTCGTGGATTTGGCACAGCATGGTAGTAGAGCCCTTACAGAATGCATGTGTGAAATATTAAGCATTTTAGATGAAGGAAGTAGAAGTTATAACAATATCTCTGATGTTTAAGTTTTGTAAAGAGTATTTGACCTGACATTGGGGATCAGCGGGGGTTGGAACGGTCATGGATTTTGCACAGCTGGTAGTAGAGCCTTACAGGAATGCATGTGTGAAATATTAAGCATTTAGATGAAGAAATATGAAGTTATAACAATATTTCTCTGATTGTTAAGTTTTGTAAAGGACGATAAGAAAAGTATAAATTGACCATGTTTACCTTGAAATCTGAATGCAAGTTTTGGGCTAAAGAGGAAAAACTAAGAAAAAAAAAACCTGGAAATTTGACCTGACCTTGATTTGCGGGGTTGGACGGTCCCGTGGATTTGGCACAAGCATGGTAGTAGAGCCTACAGGAAGGCATGTGTGAAAATATTAAGCATTTTAGATGAAGGAAATAGAAGTTATAACAATATTTCTCTGATGTTAAGTTTTGTAAAGAGACTAAAGTATTTGACATTGACCTTGGGATCTGCGGGGTTGGACGGTCGTGTATTTGGCACAGCATGGTAGTAGAGCCTTACAGGAATGCTATGTGTGAAAATAAATATTAAGCATTTTAGATGAAGGAATAGAATTTATTAAGAATAGTTTCCCTCTGATGTTAAGTTTATTTACGGACTAAGTAATTGACCTTGACCATTGGGATCTTCTGCGGGGGTTGGACGGTCGTGGATTTGGCACAGCATGGTAGTAGAGCCTTACAGGAATGCATGTGTGAAATATCAAGCATTTTAGATGAAGGAAATAGAAGTTATAACAATATTTCTCTGATGTTAAGTTTATCCGGACGGACGGACGGACGCACGGACGGACGGACGGACGGACGGACGGACGGACGGACAACCTGACTCCAGTATACCCCCCCTCAACTCGTTGCGGGGGGTATAATGAGGAGGATTTTCAAAATCAGAGCTCATGTTCCAAAACCATGGAATATGCAGGTTAGAAGATACCAAATGGTGCGAAACCGCCCAGGGTGTATGCAAAAGTAGTCCGGTATAAAAAAATAGTGCGGGTGTTTTGAGGTCACAGACACCGTTTGCTTGCAAATCTTGATCCATTACTACCCAGTTTCACTTGAGGAACATTTTGGGGTGCCTTTAACACCAGTTTTCAGCATATTTGTAGCATTTAAAAGAAAACACTGAACCTGTTGGTCACTTGATGTACACGGAGTTTCCGTGGCCAGCAAATGTACACAATATTGGAGGATATGACAAGTTTGGATTTTTCTTTCTTAGGAGTAAGTGAACCTATTGTTTAGTTCATGCAGAACCAGTACAGACTGGCTGCAGGTCATGTACAAGTGGGTTCCACAACATCCATACGAATAGTGAAAGTAGGAGAGACTGGCCTTATTGGATGGCATTCGGTTAAATTATATAGTAAAACTATTTGGTGGTGTCTAACCTATAAGGTGTGCCTAGGCCCTATGTGAGATATGTTTTTTTGTAGAATTTGAAGTTGGAAGTTTTATGTTTCTTGTAGCTATGTCTCTGGGAACATAATTTAAAGTTACTGCGACAAGAGTAATCGAGCGGACTCCGCGATGCAACACATTTGTTCTTTTTGTATCGAGCAGACGGACAATTGGATCGGCTTCAAAATCTTCTAAAATCTTGATTTCTCAGCTTTATTTAGTCAAATATAATAAACAAGTGTATGTAAGTTACCTGTAGGTGATTGGGCTTGGAATGTGATAGTAATATACACCAAAACAGTCATTATAGTGTGTTTTTCATTTTTTTTCTTGATATTGGCTTCCTGATGGACAATTAAGAAGTTTGGGAAAGTGGCGCGACATCGCGACGCTGTTCCTAAATTTGCCAAAATTAGGCGTAAGTGTATTGTTTTCACATATCGGTATAGTACCAATACACTAGTACTCAAAAAACATTGTTTTTTCCTTTCTCCTGTGTCATAAAGCAAATTTCTTGACTGACCGTTCCAAGCCAGTACCCTTTTGTCTGTCGACCATTCCAGAGTGGCATACATGTTGGTATAGTTTCAGTGATGAGTCTTTATATGTAGAATGGTTAGCTATAACACTATTTAGGGTAATGTTATGTGATTTTATGGAGATTTGTGCTTTTAATTCATCATCTATTAAAATTCCCATAATTCCCTTATTGGATGGCATTCGGTTAAATTATATAGTAAAACTATTTGGCGGTGTCTAACCTGCATGCAACAGCCGATTCACACATGTGTGGAATGGCAGTGCGGAACATAAAATAGTCCCGCTTCCCGAGTGTGTTTGCAGTTTAAATATTATCCGAATATACATGTTGATAGAGTGTCTCAACAAATTAATAAAATATACAAAAGAAAATGTTGTTTTTTTTTGTGATATAAAAAAACACATTGCTTCATATTTAAAAATGCCCACCCTTTATTGCATGTGTGATTGAGTATATTCATACGCGTGTGTTGACTGTGTGTGGAACTGCTGAAACTGACCCGATGTCGGATGACATAAATACTTTACAATTCTCATTTCTGGACGATTTACAAATTTAAAAAATGGCATTATTTATTTTTTTCTGAAAAAGACATATATGATAGTCGTTTGTTTCTCCGATGAAAATGATGCAGTTTTTGTAAAAACAGACAGAATTTCCACTCTCTAATTGCAGCAAACTGTTATCAGTTGTGCCTTTGATCTTGATACAATACGCCTGGTAACCTCGGTCAAATCAGCAAGCGTCGCCACAGGGGGTGATGGCAATTCGCTATTTTGGAACCACACTTTGCTTATGTAATGCTTATGTAAAGTGCGGTTCTGGTTTTAAAGAGGCATTCACGGCATGATTGTGTCCTCTGGACACAATTCTAATGAAATTTCAAGACATATTTACAGAGAGAAATAAATCATAATATAATACTCCTAATTTGTTTGGCGGATATTTTCGCCGCTAGCATGCAAAGAGTTAAAGAGATGGGGTTACATATAACCCTCACGAGAAGTATGGAGCGGGGTAGCAATTTTGTTTCTATATGAATGGTTGATTGACAGGAACGAGACAAGCCATGCGACATTGTACCAAAGAGGATGTAGGATTTCTCATTAAAAATATTTGTAGAAACTGTAATATTTTCTGTATGTGATGTCGAAAGTTGACAAAATGTTCATAGCAAATGTGGAATTGTATTCCGCATTTGCTATGCAAATTTCGTCAACTTTTGATGTAATTTACGGAAAATATCATAAATTTTGTAAATATTTTTCAGGAGATATCGCACATATTCATGGTACATGATCACATGCCTCATCTCATAAATTGGCTGATTGACCAATTGAATGAATGGAGTTTTGACCTTTATGAGCCACGCCCGTCCCGATGGCCAACTGCTGATTGAAGTCACAGTCATACAATCGGCCGTCCCAACCCACGCTGAGGTGATTGCGGCACATCAGGTTGTCGAGCGTCGAGATGTTGTAGTTTCGCGTCAACAGGTCCATGTAGCTGTGAAGCTCATTCCTGGAATAAGGTCATTCTATATTATTTATAGTTCACCCAACTTTCTAAGCCAATCACTGGCAAGTATTGTGCTCCACTTATTTCACATATAGCATTGTTTAACCCCAATAAGTTGTGTATTACCAGATTTAATGATTAACTGTTCGACAGGAAATGGAAAATCAATACATGGACGCGACATTGCAGTGTACACTTGGCTGAACTATAAGTCAGTTATTGTTCACAAATTGGATTTTTCAGGAACTAAATGCTGCGGTCGTTAGCGCTCACTAGCATTTAATTCCTTAAAAATCCAATATGGGAACAATAACTTATACTTATCTGGTAACTCGCTACACAAAGATTGGAGTTATTGGTGTATAATGGCCTATTAACAGCTACGGTCATTTAAGGATGGGCCAACAGGTTTGATCCCACATAATGTGACATTTAACCTGCTGCATTGGCGGAAATCCCAAAATCAGATCGAAATATTTATATCAAAATAAATATATTCAGCCCTGAAATTAGAATAACTCCGGTCCATACCACACCAAAGTCAGTACTGTCTGTACCACATTTTGCTGCAGACAAAATTAGATCTAAAAAATATTTAAATGTATGTACTTTTTCATCAATAACAAAAAAGTCACCCTGCCCAAAAAAAATTATTTTATGAAATTCCATCAAATATTATTTTTTGCAAAAAAATAATTTTCCTACGGGAATTTAACATGGGCAAAAAGGAGAAGGAGGCTGACCAGGAGGGTCGAAAAACGAAAAAAAAGTTGGCAATTGACTCTGAAACCTGGCGAGATTGCTTGGAAATGATGTAAATAAGAAAACAAGTTATATTTTGAAAATCGGTCCACAAATAAAAAAGTATTTAAAAAAAATCTATTTGTAGCCCTCATGTTAAATTCCCAAAGGAAAACAACAGCAAATAACAGCAGAGGACAACATTTAATCCAACAAAGTAAGATATACGCTATAGAGAAGCTTAAACGAGCTTCCATGTGATAGGAGATTTATAGAATGAGTCACGTACAATTTATGAACCGAGCCTCTTGCAAGGTGCATAGAATTGCTGATGAGTTTCATAAATCTCATATCAAATGGAAACGAGTTTGAGATTAAATCATTCTGTTTATCACACGACATCAGCCTCCAAATAGCAGAACACTGGGAGATATCTAACACGTTTCATTCAGTAGACGCCATACTGATGGACTATTTTCCCATCTAGTTGAAAATCTTCACAGAGAAAAAATAGTTTTACAGGCTCCAGATAAGAATTAGTAATTGAGTATTGTTACTCGATCATTTCTGAAGCAATTGGGTATTTCAAAATTTTAATTGGGTAAAATTAAATGACACTACTGTTTACACATCAACAGACAGCAATTATTGAATAGTTTGTCTCAAAATGAAAACATATCTTGGCATTTCATTAGAATTGTCTCCTTGGAGACAATTCTAATGAAATACCAAGATGTGTTTTCATGGAAAAATATGCTATATTGTGGTCTGTTTGTTTTCTGCAGCATGATAAAGGTACCACAATTGTTCTCATTGCTTTTGATACTCACTACTTCTGATTTCAATTGGGTTTTTGGCAATTTAAATTGGGTATTTACGCAAATACGCAGCTCTGGTTTTAATCCTAGCAATAAAATTATTATAAATATGGCATATAATAGGTTTCTGTTCCACTTCATACATTTGTACTACCAAACAGGTGCACATTATAGCAATTGCTTTTAAAGGTACATGCCCACTCAGTAGGCAGAAAATGTTCTTTATAGGAATTTAATAAGTGTATAATTGTTTCACTATTCCATCAGTTCTAAAACTTGCACGTGCCCGCTATACAGATATAATCATTTAGTAATATTTATTTTACTGATCATGCTGATAGTGACTCGCGGTGGTATCAGGCTATTTTCATATGCAAATGAGGCATGATATTTTTTAATGATTTATACTAATTAAATGAGTCACCTAAAAAATAAATATGTTCGACAGATAATAAAGTAGGATCATTGCACATTGAAAAATAAATACATAGAATAAATAGTAATATTTTAAGGAAACACGATTATCGCCCCTGATATCAGTGTGGAAATTTACGTCTGATATAAACTGTATAATAATGCCAATCAATACGTGGGGTAATGGTGAATTAATGTTTATTCGGCCAGAAAATGTCTGAGATGATGTCTCTGATATAAAGAACATTTTGTGCATACTGATGAGTGGGCATGTACCACAGACGTTTAAAACATGATTACGTCAACGTCGCGTCATTACGGACGTCATTTTATTCATTTAGCATAACGTTGGCGCATAATACAAATACGTAATTAGGGTGATGCGGCCAACCAATAATATTCGCTACAGGTGTAATCACACGTGTGTGATATCGCATTTATGAAATGGGTTAAAACACGGCAGAACAATGTTTCCATGTGATAAAAACATTTACCGTCTCCAGAGGAAATCAGCGAACCGTTTCACGGGCATGTTAACCATCGTGTAGAGATTGTTGAACACAATTCCAAACATTGACTGCAGCTCGTCTCGGTATTTCTCTTCTAACAGCAGCTGGGGTGGTGGCAGGTATGCACCTATGGTAGACAGTTACAGGCCATATAATAGGAAAAATACATTTGACAGAACTCCAGATAACGTACGTATTGGCGTATTTTACGCTCTTATTTTAACCCTTTACAACACAAGTAATTAATAGGATGTTCCATGCTATTTCATTAATTTTGTTCATTGAAATTATCCCATTCTTCGAAAAGGGTAATCTGTACGACGTTTAATATTATTAACAAACAGTGGAGATCCTGATGAGACGGCTTGTTACGAGCCGGCTCATCTGGATCTGCACTGTTTGCAAACATTGTCTCTATAGGGGTCTGTGGTGTTGAAAGGGTTAACAGAATACGCATTTAATCCAAAAGTGGGAGTACAAAATAATCACACCAAAGTGAAAATACAAATTTATTTTCAAATTGAGCAGTGAAAATACTGTAATAAACTTGAAATTTACTTAGCTGAGCTGCAAAAAGCAAACACTGTTTGCTTTTTGCAGCTCAAATAAGTGAATTTTTAAATGTGTTTTATCCTTTGTAATTGTTCCCTATTTAATAAGAAAATCTATAATGCATTTATAACAGTAAAATACGCATTGAAATTGAAGTCTGGGGTATACGGTAATACTCTTAGATACAAAACTTATCTGGAGCATTGATTTGAAATTTATTTTGTGAAGAAATATTAAACAACGCAAGGCTAATCCACTCACTGGAAACCTTGATAACTAGACATTATGTTTGTAAAACATGGATATGCCCGCATAATTGACTGTAAAAAAAAAGGCTAAGCGTGTTAGAGCCCGGATGCGATACATACATTCGGTGTTTGTGGACTGCAATCGGAATTATGCTATTTGTAGTCAAACAGTAAATTTGTACACAGAATTCTTCACGAACTTCATATAACAGAATGACGAAGACTATACCTATTTCATGAATGAGTTGCGAAGGGAAATAAGTAGTACAGAATTACGAAACCATATATCACCTTCTTCTACATTGTCTGAATTCAATTGGATTTAGGATATTGAGCCAATGTTGTCTTCTTCATGTATTTTATGTACAATTATGTTATTTACAGCATGTATTACATAATACAGAATTCACACACACATACACACCATTCATACACATCATACATCAATATCACAGATAGAATACAATTTAGTCTGTTTATGCTTCACTATTGTCACAAGAAATGATCATTGAAATTGGTATTTCCACATGGTAACACTATATCAAAATACATGTAATTTAATCACGCACAAGTCACAGTTCCTTTAAAATATGTTTGATATACGTTAAATTGTACCCAAAGTGACCCCCTTACTACTATCACCACCTATCACCACCGTTAAATGTCCCACATACGTCCAAGTCCACGTCCGAATTAAATGTTTTACATACATGTGCTTCAATGACTGAAGTATAAGTATACCCCAGCAGTCATCACTATTTAGTTCACTGCTGTCTATCTATATCACCGCTGACGTCCCTATAATGCAGTTCTTCGCGAGAGTCACGTCAGGAAACCTCAATAAATATATCCAACTGTAGATAGGCGATGCATCTGCATGCATCGTAGACCGCTATCTCTAATATCTGCCACCTCTAATATCCAACTGTAGATAGGCGATGCATCTGCGTGCATCGTAGACCGCTATCTCTAATATCCACGACCTTCCCGACTCTTCTATCGACTACATCTATGGATCCCGCTCTAACTACTCAAATGTCCTCTGGATCGTCCATCCGCTGAAATTAAAGAACGAGCCCGATATCCCATCTGCCTCTCTACTAAACTCCATGCGACGCACAATATTCCACGCGTATACAATACAGAGTACCTATTTACTATCTAATTAAACATACCTGATCATCTTCCATCAGCATGAAATAATCCAATGAGATTTTATGTATTTCTCCCTCTCTCTCTGACCAAGCTGCCAGATATGCCTATTCACACAACCATCTCTCACAAACATCCAACACACACTGTTCTACAAGATTTAAACTCACTTGCGAACTACCCACAAGTACTAAAATAGCTCACTGACCACGGATTATCCTTGACCAGTAACAAAAGATTTCCCTTCAATTGAAATTGGTAATTTACCCCCAGGCCCCTGTTGTACCTTGTAAGCTAATCCTACAGCACCTATCTCCCATTCTCATTACATATATACTATTGCTGAATTGTTATCCTTACCAGCCTAGATCGCTATATACATTTGTATTTCTCTCTGTGACAAAGCGTTTCAGTGACATTTTGAAGGTGACAAAGGTCAAGGTCGTGTTAATGGTGGTGTGAGTGTGTGACAAATGTTCAGGTGATTCAAGTTTCCAAGTATTGAAGCACTCCTTCACGTAATATTGAAGATAGTACATGTTAAAAAAACTTTTACAAACTTATATCTGTTGGAGAATTGGCCGACGCTTGAACATTCAGAGTATATATAGAGTTGTAATAGGTGTAAGATACGTATTACGAAACCGAAAGTAGACAGCTGGAAAATCACAATTTCTACAATATGAATCAAGCGATCGGGATATTCCTTCTTACGCGAATGGTCAAGGTCGACCGGAAGTAGCTCATTCAACACGCAGGTGTTTCTAGCATGTCTAGGATGGGAAATTATTGTTTGTACATGAAACACCATTCTAAACCATGTACTATAGGAATGAATGGCCTTTTTGTGGAATTTATCGGGGTATAAACTTGGAAAAGTCGCGGGAATACTGGACGAAGCGATAAAAAATTACAATTTTCGAAAAAAAAAAAAAAAAAAAAGTTTTTTTTTTTCTTTTTTTTTCGAAAATTATAATTTTTTAAGGCCTCGTCCAGTATTCCCGCGACTTTTCCAAGTTTATATCCCCGATAAATTCCACAAAAAGGTCATTTATTCCTTATAATTCCAGCATTTGAAATAAATTAATCAAGAAAATGTGTTTATTTTCCGTTTTCTTAAGAATTATTTTAACTGCGCCTGACGGTTACGGAAAGTAGTTCGGCATGGAGTTTACTGGGATATAAATTCTGGACAGAGACTTGCTACGGACCAATCAAATGTTAGGGAATTGTGTAAATATTTTTGTGCTGGAATTATAAAACAATTCACATGCGCCCTGGTGTAATAATTATAGTACTTAGAAAGTTACAAAAGTAGCATTCGCTCGCCACCGTTGTCAGAAAATCAACATGAAGTCGTCAATTCATACTTGCCTATACAACGTGTTACAGCCTGTCGAAACTGCTGTTTGGGGAGGGCCAGTTGCTAATACATGTACAAGAATCTAAGTACAGAGCTCCAGATAAGCTGCATATTTGCTTAAACACCCAATTAAAATTGCCAAAAACCCAATTGAAATCAGAAGTAGCGAGAATCAAAAAGCAATACAAAATTTATGGTACCTTTATCATGCTGCAGAAAACAATAAACAGACCACAAATATAGTATATTTTTCTTATTTTCCATGCAAACATATCTTGGTATTTCATTAGAATTGTCTCCAAGGAGACAATTCTAATGAAATGCCAAGACATGTTTTCATTTTGAAGCCAACGATAACAAAATTGCTGTCTGTTGATGTGTAAACAGTAGTGTGATTTTATTTTACCCAATTAAAATTTGAAATACCCAATTGCTTCAAAAATGATGGAGTGACAATACTCAATTACTAATTCCTTATCTGGAGCATGTAAGTACTATAATTATTAAAGCCAGGCACATTTGAATTGTTTTGTGAATGGTTTAGTAAGTGTTTTATGTACATGTGTGTACAAACAATAATTAACCATCCAAGACACGCTAGAAACACACGTGGTTCAACAAAGAAAACGATTTGATCTGTGCGCCATCTTTGGTTCAATCGCACATGCTCAATTTATTAACATAAAATAAATATCATGGTGATTTAATACGATATTTATTATTAAACTCATTGACTTATTTCATAAATAAGTCGGCATAGCCTCGTTTCCTATGAAATCAGTAAACTAGTTTAATATAAAATATCATA
>CM055273.1:3588976-3610758 GCA_029237695.1 Conchocele bisecta | reverse complement strand
TTAATGTGAACTTTACAGAATATCTTAATGTTCCACTTATGAACATTTTAATCGTACGAAGATTAGTGAAACGGCCCCAGGTGTGAATCCCAATAAGATTCAACGTTAACATATGGGATGGATTCATCGTTAAGGATACCTGATCATCGTTAAGAACCCGTGGGACCCTGATCATTGTTAAGGATCCGTGGTACCCTGATCATAGTTAAGGACCAAGGGACCCTGATCATCGTTAAGGATCCGTGGGACGCTGATCATCGTTAAGGACATGTGGGACCCCTGATCATCGTTAAGGACCCGTGGGACCCTGATCATCGTTAAGGACCAAGGGACCCTGATCATCGTTAAGGATT
Organism: Conchocele bisecta; assembly: GCA_029237695.1. Classification (NCBI taxonomy): domain Eukaryota; kingdom Metazoa; phylum Mollusca; class Bivalvia; order Lucinida; family Thyasiridae; genus Conchocele; species Conchocele bisecta. The sequence continues at coordinate 3,610,405 of CM055273.1, read as the reverse complement.
CATGGGACCCTGATCATCGTTAAGGACCTGTGGAACCCCTGAGCATCGTTAAGGACCTGTGGGACCCCTAATCATCGTTATGGACCCGTGGGACCCTGACCATCGTTAAGGACCAAGGGACCTTGATCATCGTTAAGGATCCGTGGGACCCTGATCATTGCTAAGGACCTGTGGAACCCATGATCATCGTTAAGGACCTGTGTGACCCCTGATCATCGTTATGGACCTGTGGGACCCATGATCATCGTTAAGGATCCGTTGGACGCTGGTCATCGTTAAGGATCCGTGGTGCCCTGATCATCGTTAAGGATCCGTGGTATCCTGAGCATCGTTAAGGACCTGTGGGACCCTGATCATCGTTAAGGACCTGTGGGACCCTGATCATCGTTAGGGATCCGTGGGACCCTGATCATCGTTAAGGACCCGTTGAACCCCTGAGCATCGTTAGGGACCAGTGGGACCCGGATCATCGAACATAATTGGTTCCTAAACGTGATGGTATATCATATATGTGAACATTAGCTTGTTAATGTATAGTATACGGCGCCTATGTCGGCCATCTTGGTGTGTACAAGCCATGAGCCAGTTTTACCTCTTCTGGCGTTTGAGACATACCACAAATATTATAATATGACATAATAATTATACATGAATACAAGTTCGTGCAATATATTCGAAATACATTAAACAACAACGTCATATGGGTTGTCTCATCACACGTATATACAAAGTCTGATTGCTGAAGAGTTTGTTGACCCGTTGTTAAATTGTTTCAGAATCCAGTAATCTCTGTGTAGCAGCAAGACAAATACACAGTGCTGTCAATAGTCAATATATACCTGTATTACCATGCATACGGTGACAATGACATGTAAGCCGTTACAAGGTGTATGATCACGTGGTTACAAGAACAACAACAGGTACTGAAACTTCCAGAAGCCCTCCGATTCAAAGTACATATTCTTTTATTTTGTCCTTATTATGTAAAAGATTTTGATATTAAGCTGCGTTTTTGGTGGTCTCTGTACTTTGGCCCAAACTTCTGTCGTTTTTGCGAAGAATGTTTCGCAAAAACGACACAAGTATGTGCCGAACTCACAGGACCACCAAATGCAGCTCATGAAGACGCGTTTGGTGCGCCATATCTCATCAAAATCCGTTGCATATTAAGGAAAATATCAAATAATACTTACTTTGAAGTGTGCGAGCTTTCAACACTTTCAGTCATTGGTGTTGTTGTAAACACGTGATCATGAATCTTGAGTTATGTGAGTGTATTGTCACTGGTGTCTTACTCGCCTACTATGCGAGTATTTACCTACGAGTAACGTGTACACTAAAAATAAACTGTGCATCAGATTAAAAAGTTTACACATTGAAATTTATTTTGAGATTGCTGGGAGAACAGCTCAGATATATTGTCGTTTGCATAGTTTGCTGGCGTAATATTTATAGCACGCTGTTGTCATATCTACTTTGATGATGATGTATTGCACCAAACTGCATTAGTTTTACTGTCATATTACTTGCTGTATATGTCAAAGGCTCGAAGTGGTGAAACTGTACGATAGCGTGTACATACAAAGATGGCAACTTACTATGCCATGTAGTATACAGTAACAATACAATAACAATAACAATTATCATTGATGCCAATTGTATCTTTCTATGACCGTATTTCCTTAACCCTTTGAACCTGAAATCCCGCAATAGCGGTTTATGCAAAAAATGCAGATCCAGATGAGCCGGCTCGTAACGAGCCGTCTCATCAGGATCTGCACTTTTTGAAAGTAATTTTAATATTTCTTAGAACAAAAACACCCCCTTTTCATAAATGGACGAATCTGAAAATCATTTTGTGACCATTGGATTGGTCGGAACATTAGCATATCACAGTCCATTCCAGTTCCTTAGGGTTGAACGAGTTAAAGCTACATGCCAACTCAGTAGGCACACCATGTTCTTTATAGAAATTAACAAGTGTATAACTGTGTTACTATTCCACCAGTTCTAACAATTACGAGTGGCCGCTATACAGATATAATCATTTAGTAATATTTATTTTACTGATAGTGACTCGCGGTGGTATCAGGCTATTTTCATATGCAAATGAGGCATCGTATTTTTTATTATGTATACTAATTAAATGCTTCACGTGAACAAAATAATATTTTCGACAGATTATAAAGTATGATCATTGCACATCAAAAAATAAATACAGAGAATAAATAGTAATGTTAACATGTTAACGAAACATGGATATCAGTGTGGAAAATTAAGTCTGATATAAAATGTCCCCCCTGGTAAGAGCAGCGTTTTCCTATATCAGCCGACAGGACAGGCCGACTTGATATATGGTCCTTTACGTTCATATTTCATAAACGCCATGTGGTGAACGTGTGCAGTCAAATAAAAGTCATTTACTTCATGTACATGCAGCGCTCCAGATAAGGTGCGTATTGGCGTATTTTACGCACTTACTTAGCTGAATATGCAAAATACTCACAGCAATGTGAAAATACGCATTGATTTTAAAATTGAGTAATGGAAATACTGTAAAATGTGTTGAGCTGCAAAAAGCAAACACTTAGTAAATTTACAACTGTATTACAGTATAAATAAGTGAATAAGTAACACTACACTCAAATAAGTGAATAAGTAACACTACACTCAAATAAGTGAATGTTTAAATTTGTGTTATGTTTATTTTGATCATTTGTTCCTATTTGATAATGAAGAAAATCAATAATTAATTTGCAAAAAAATAAAATACGCATTTAATTTGAAATCAGGGGGCACAGTACTCTTTAGAAACACAGCTTATCAGTAGCCGATTTCATCAAAATTGCAAAGTATACTTTTCTAGCAAAGTATACTTTGAGGGAGTAATCATTTATTTTTTCCTGAAATGCATTATTTCATACAGAACTAACGACTGCATATATTCGACGATTAAAACTACATGTATGTAGAATTATTATACTGAATGTATTACATTATCACAGCCAAAATGGCTGTGATAATGTAATAAATTCAGTATAATAAAAAATGAATAAATTTATCCTAAAATTGAAAATTTCTATCTCAAAGTATACTTTGCTAGAAAAGTATACTTTGCAATGTTGGTGAAGTAGGCTATGTGTATATTAGTGAAAGATACGTATGCATGCGGTAATTTGTTGTATATAGCGGTAATTCATCTACCTAAAAACAAATGTGAAGAATGAATGCAGAGACGTAGCCAAAACCCTACTTCCACTTAGTATGTATACATGTATATATACAATCGAAAGCAACATAATACAACAGATTGTAGTTATTTCTTTGAAAGACACAATTTAGTAACTTGAAACGAATGCTGAAAACAGAATACACAAGGAATCCGTAACACTGGATGGAGGATGTACCCCTCAAAAACACAAATATCTAAGTCATTTGACCTTGAGTGCAAGGCCCGCATGGATGGGCTATATAATGAAAATATGGATGATGACAAATAAGTATATGAAGTTTCAAGTCAATCCGGTAGATAAGTAGTAGCCGAAAACGTCGACGCAAATCTCGGACAGACGAACAGATGGACAGACGAACAGATGACGAACAGATGGACAGACGAACAGATGGACAGACGAACAGGGTGGCGACTACATGTACTCGGACAGTGTTTACAAAGTAACAAACAAGTTATTAACCATGTCACACATACTAACTGGAATGGACTGTGATAATTATGTTAATTTTGCAACCAATCCAATCACAAAATGATTATTTTTTTTCAGACTAATCCATTTATGAAAATGGGATGTTTTTGTTCTCAAAAATATGATAATTGCTTGCAAAAAAAACGAGCCGGCTCATCTGGATCTACACTGTTTGCCAATACCACTATACAGGTCTGTAGTGACAGGGTTAATAAAATGTTGCAAAGGATTGACATTTTTCATTCGCTGAAATATGTATCTTTCACCAGAGATACAAATAGTTTTATTTTTAAACACACTTATTTTACTGTTATTTTTAGAAATGGGTTGCAATCAAAATTTAAAAAAAAAGTGTACAGTACGAAAATGTGCGCAGCGTTTGATGTGATTAGAAATTTTGGATGGATTGACTCAAGGTGCATGATCACGTGGTACTAACAACAACAACAAGTACTGAAACTTCCAGAATCCATCCGATTCAAAGTACGTATTCTTTGATATTGTCCGTATTACGTAACGTATTTTGATTAAATATGGCGCATCAAACGCGTCTTGTTAAGCTTCATTTGGTGGTCTCTGTACTTTGGCCCAAACTTCTGTCGTTTTTGCGAAGAATCGATTTCCGTGTCAGTAGACACGGAAATCGATTCTTCGCAAAAAAACGACATATGTCTAGACTAACAAATGCACCTCATGAAGACGCGTTTGCTGCGCCATATTTCATCAAAATCCGTTATATATTAAGGAAAATATCAAATAATACTTACTTTGGAGTGGGCAAGATTTCAACACTTTCAGCCACTGTTGTTGTTGTTATAACCACGTGATCATGCACCTTGTTTCTGTCTGTGGTCTGTATTGCCACTATCAAGCAGTGTGCAATGATATAGCGTTAATGTAATTCCGTTTCATTGATCTTAAAGGACCATTGCACAACTTTTTTATTTTTGTAAATAATACAGTTTGATATTATGAAATAAATGTTGAAAACCGCATATCAAAATAACAAATATTAAGGTTTGAATATTTTAATTAGCTGAACTATGCGTGTTCCACTACGAGGTCATTGAAGAACAAATGTTTTTTTATATGTATTTATATTAAGTCTAAGTGATGTTTTTCTCATTATTTTATTTATGATGAAATAAAATGTACAAAAATATGAACTTTTTTATTCGGATTTTAAATTTTTTGTTGGAAAACAATTGCATAACTTTGCATAAGATGTACAATTATGAAAACTTGCATGACTTTTGATTGGATTATAATGTTTGCATGGCGTTTTCTGCATGTTGTTTGTATTTTCATTATATACCAGTTTACAAAATATATTTTAAACTTTATTTTTTCTATTCATTATAGGAATGAATGGCCTTTTTGTGGAATTTATCGGGGTATAAACTTGGAAAAGTGGCGGGAATACTGGCCGGAAGGCCTTCGTCCAGTATTCCCGCCACTTTTCCAAGTTTATATCCCCGATAAATTCCACAAAAAGGCCATTCATTCCTTATAATTCCAGCATTTGAAATAAATTCATCAAGAAAATGTGTTTATTTTCCGTTTTCTTAAGAATTATTTTAACTGCGCCTCACGGTTACGGAAAGTAGTTCGGTGTGGGAGTTTACTGGGATATAAATTTTGGACAGAGACTTGCTACGGGCCAATCAAATGTTAGGGAATTGTGTTTTTCTTAGACCCAGGTCACATTTGTGGCTGTGGCTGGAGAAATGGGGCTTATAGGATGTGTGACAAGTGTAGATCCTGATCAAATATCACACTCATGTAGCCCGATTGCTTATTAGAAGCATAACAGATATTTGTGGCCGACTGACTGGAGAAATTGGGCTTATGTGAATTGTGACCAGTGTAGCTCCTGATCAAATAGTACACTCATGTAGCCTGATAACGATCTATATAACGATGTATATCGCGTAGTATAAGCATGGCGGGTGTTTCATTGATGGAACAGCGAACAGAGCAGATCCTGATCAGGCTGATCCGGATCTACACTGGTCGCAAAAAAACTGCAGATAAGCCCCATTTCTCCAGTCACAGTCACATTCACTGCGTGCATGGCTGCTCCGTTAATGTGAATCTGTGTTTTGCCCGGGGCGCTGTCATCAAACAAAACCAGTTTTTGTTTTCCACTGAATTAATGACCTCATGTACCTGGCCTATGGCCGACAGTGAGACGCCTGCTCGCTGCGTGTTAAAGGGGCATATCAGGAGTTTTTGAAAAATACTATAAAAAATAAAAACGTGTTTTCATCATTGCCCTGTGTAAAGAGGTTTAATTGAAGGTATATGACGATACTCATGATACTAGGACGGCTGAATTTTTTTTTTTTAATTATAAAAAATAAAAATATTTAATTAATTGAAGATATATGACGATTCTAGGACCGCTGAAACAAAATCATTTTTTTTTTAAATAATATAAAAACTAACAAGAGTTGTCAGAAGACAACGGAGCGTGCCTGTTGGTGCTTTAGTTTAAAGGTAGATGCCCACTCAGTAGGCACAAACTGTTCTGTATATCAGAGACATCATCCGAGACATTTTCTAGCAAAATAAACATTCATTCACCATTAGCCCACGCACTGATTGGCATTATTATACATTTTATATACCGACGTAAATTTCCACACTGATATCAGGGGCGATAACCGTTTTCCTTGTTTCCATAAATATTACTATATGATTATATATGTATAGCGGGCGCTCGTAAGTTTTAGAACTGGTGGCATATTGACACAATTATACACATATTTAATTCCTATACAGAGTAGTTTGTGCCTACCTTTAAAGGAGCATACCAGGATTATTGTTTTTAAATATAAAAAGTAAAAACGTGTCTTCATCATGGCCCTGTGTAAAGATGTTTAAAATCTCTGTTTTAACAGAGATTTTAACCATTCAGTTAAGGATTTAACAGTCCGTTAAGCTAACTGATGTTTTGAACAACCGGGCCCAGGTGGTGCTTTAGTTTAACGAATGTCAGGAAGTTGTGTAAAAGGAAATTTAAAAGAACTTTTCCCCCAATGTTAAGTCTGTGAATGCGCTAAGATTTTAACCTTGACCTTGGGGTTAGCCGGGGCGTGAGGGTCATGGATTTGGCAGAGATGATAGAGAACCATTAGAGCAACGGATGTGTAAAATATCAAGAAGAGCGCTGAAAGGAAACAGAAAGTATACCAAATTTCCCCCAACGTTTATAAAAGCACTACGACTGTGACCTTGGCCTTGGAGTTAGCAGGGGTCTGAGGGTCGTGGATTTGTCACATCATGATAGAGAATCATTCGAGAAAGGCATGTGTGCTATCAAAACTTTGGTAAAAGAAAACAGAAATTATAACAAATTTCCCCCAACGGTAAGTTTTCGAATTTTCTAGTACGGACGGACGGACAGACGCTGACTACGACGCCGGGGGTATGCCGTAATATAGGAAATCCGATATGGTGTACATATATGGGTGAAGATGAAACAACCCAGCCGTCCTAGTATCGTCACATATCGTCAATTAATCCACTTTACACAGGGTCATGATGAAAACACGTTTTCATTTTTCAAAATATTCCTGATATGCCCTTTTAAGCCTGCACTCCTGCGGGTATACACATCTATGTATAGCCAATGCAGGACACAGACACTTGAACTATTACTTTTATGAATCATCAGGCCAAAAATGGTTTTATGAAAGGTGCATGTCACAACATGTTCTTTATATCAGAGACATTATTTGAGACATGTTCTGGCAAAGTAAACATTCATTCACCATTACCCCACGTATTGATTGGAATTATTATACATTTTATATCAGATGTAAATTTTCACACTGATATCAGGGGCGATAATCATGTTTCCTTAAAATGTTAACATACATTACTATTTATTCTCTGTATTTATATTTCGATGTGCAATGATCATACTTTAAAATCTGTTTGTTTGTTTATTGGTGTTGTGTTTAACGGCCTATCAACAGTTAAGGTCATGTAAGGCGGGCAAACAGGTTTGATCTCGTTATATCAAGAAACAAGAAACTGAATGCGTCTGTCGAACGCGGATGCCACCTGCAGCATATTTGAGAAACTGTGACAAAGTGGTTAACCGAAAAGTGTGACGGACGGACGGACAGACGGACGGACGGTCCAAACACTATATGCCACCCGTTTCTTCGAAACCCGGTGGCATAAAAATATATACAGCCCTGAAATTAGAATAACCCGACCTTGTGCCAGGTCCATTACCATACCTGTCACTTGGTCACCAACGTTCGCGCAGTCTGATCAGGGCATACACTGTCCACTGTAGAGTCCGGGCAATATTCCTGATGTCCGGCACACAAACGTGGATCTACATGTATATGTGACTGGAGAAATACGACTTATGGGACTTGTGACCAGTGTAGCTCCTGATCAAACAGCACCCCCCTCTAACCTGATGACGAGTGTATTGCTTCTTAAAAGCACGACGGGTGTTTCATTGATGGAATGACGAACAGTGCAGACTGCAGACAGATCTGGATCTACCCTGGTCGCATTTCTCCATTCAGTCATGTTTCTCAATTCACAGCCGCATTTCAGGCTAAATACAGAGCTCTTTATATTGTATATGTATTACTGTATCAAGGTGTATGATCACGTGGTTAAAACAACAAGTACTGAAACTTCGAGAAACCCTCCGATTCAAAGTACGTATTCTTCTATTATGTCCTTATTATGTAATGGATTTTGATGAAATATCGTGCATCAAACGCGTCTTGGTAAGTTGCATTAGTGGTCCCGGGAGTTCGGCCCAAACTTCTGTCGTTTTTGCGAAGAATCGATTTCCGGAAATCGTGTCTACCGACACAGAAATCGATTCTTCTCAAAAACGACATAAGTATGTGCCGCACTCCCGAGACCACCAAATGCAGCTCATGAAGACGCGTTTACTGCGCCTTATTTCATCAAAATCCGTTGCCTATTAAGGAAAATATCAAACAATACTTACTTTGGAGTGGACGTGCTTTCAATACTTTCAGCCATTGTTGTTGTTGTTGTAACCACGTGATCATGCACCTTGTGTATTGTATGCTTTTAATTTAGTGAATATGCATTTATTGAACCAGGTTCTATAAAATACTAACAAAACAAGAGATGAATCAAAGCCGGGGCCGCCCGCACGGCTTTCACCAATCCAATAGCCGGGCGAAAAATGAAAATACACATTGATCTCAAATCTAGGCATTTAATGGTACAAAATAACAAACAAAACAAAACAGTTGTCAGTAGTAAATTTATATTTGCACATAAAGGATTTCTCCCAAAAGCAAAAAAGCTGCATAAATAATACAAAATAATAACATATCACAATTGCAAGAATGTTTTGCTAGGAAGTGATTTAGAATAAAGTACATTATGGCAATGACGCAAGGCCTGAAAGAAATAGGTGTGTTTTCCTGTTACAGGATGAAAAAAATAGAGTCGGTCGGCATTATTATTTTTTTTTTTTTTATTTTTGTGCTGCAAATATTTCTGTCGACATGGTGTTAAAATAAAGCATTCATGTTGTTGTAGTACCGGAAAAGGCATGTCATGAAGAAAAGGACAAGTAAAAAGTTATCGCCAGCAACATTTTCCGGTACCAAAATTCGGAACCAAAAAAAAATGGTCCGTCGAGTAACAGAAAACACACCTTTTTTTGCGTAAATACTATTGCGGTTAAATACTGCGGCTATGGAAGTGGCATGTAATATACAAAATGTTTTATGAAAAAAATATTAAAAATAATCAGAGCCCCAGATAAGGTGTGTATTGGCGTATTTTACGCACTTATTTGAGCAGAATGCGCATTGATTATCAAAATTGGGAGTACAAAATACTCACAGCAATTTTAAAATACGCATTGATTTTCAAATTGAGTGGCTAAATTACTGCAATAAAGTCGATATTTACTAAGTTGAGCGGCAAAAAGCATTTTGCAGCTCAAATAAGTGATTTATTTTTGATTTTTTTATCATTGGGGCCAAACCAGGTTTCCAGCCGGAAAAATCTGGTAAGGATGAATGTCGATCGTTGAATTACCCGTCGCGTGCCCAACATTGTTGGGCACGCGACGGGTAATTCAACGAACAACCCATTTATTTTTTAAAAATGGCCAAGTCTTTCCAGAACAATGTGAAGGTCAAAAAGGTCAAGAAGATGTGCCAGTGTTCCAAATGCTCACATGTATCAAGTGTTCAAAAGCAATGAAGTAATATTAAAGTTATATGGTGGTGAAGTTACTTGTACAAAGTTTTTGACGCAAAAACATGGCTAAGAGTTTCCGCAAAAATGTGATGGTGAAAAGGTCAAGGTCATGTTAATGGCAGCATGAGACTGTTCCAAATGCTCACATGTATCAAGTGTCCAAATACTGAAGCAATCTATCAAGTAATATCAGTTATATCATGATGAAGAAGCTTGTACAAACTTTTTGACATTTTGTTGACGCGGACGACGACGGAAAAAGTGGCGACTATAGTCGTGCCTCCAGCTAAAGCAGGCGCAACAAAAATGACTCGAATGTAAAGGTTAACCGAAATCCGGACGACGCCAGAGTGGTGACAATAGATCTTTCAGTTTTCTTCAAAAACAGACAAGCTAAAAATATACTGAGGCCCAAACCAGGGATATGGAGATTCTAGTAAGGATGATTCCCGATCGTTAAATTCACATCACATGCTCCCAACCTGCCGCCTGCACTTGAGGGTCTAATAGATGAATTATCTAATGAAAGCATAGATGATGATAAACAAGCATACAAAGATTTGTGTCTACGCAACTTACTGTTGCAGAGATGATAAGTACCAAAAAAAATAAATATGGGACACATCAACAAACTATTGCACATAAGCAGAAAAAAGCACCGAGTATATTTATGGAATAAAGCCATGTAATACATTTGGTATGTTTAAAGTTTGCGAGGAGTCCTTCTCCTCGCAAACTTTAAACATACCAAATGTATCGTTCACCACAGTAAACGCAACAGCCCAGATTTATTACTTGTATTTTCACTGCATTTTCTGAGATTCGAAAATGTAAATAAGCAAATATGGCGTTAAAGTTAAGAATAATCTTGTTTTACGTCATTTTGTCGCAATTGCTGGAACAGCAACGTTGCCGGTCAATAGTGTGACGTTATTGACAACGACGTTGAACGTCAAGTACTTTAATGACGTCAAACAAACTTTAACAAATCAACGTCGCGCGACGTCACGTGAGGTTAATGTAATGTACCAGGATATAAGCGCAATACGTTGTATGGGCGTTTCCATTACGTAAATATTATCATGTAAATGCTAACAAGATCAGATGGTTACTGAATGTTACCAAACTTGATTTTTCGATACAACGTACATGTAAACTGTGACATAATTTTTACAATTGATTTTATTTAAAATTTTCGTCTCCCAAGACGGGGAGAAAGGAAGATGTTTGATACAGAGGAAACCCGACCCAAGGGCCTAGCTCTTATATTAGGAAAGTCTCCTCTGGTTCTTTAACGTGCCCAGACTCTCCTTCAAATCTGATACACGGGACCGCCTTTTAAAGTCCCCATCCGAAAGGACTAGTAGAGCAGGAAATACAAAATATCTCAGAAACAGTGACACCATCACGCATGTAAGATCCTTTTTTATATGAGACACACCATGTGATTTTGTACCTTCGGACATCTGCGTAATTTCATTAAATACGTTTACAAAATGTATAATATTTTTCATAAATAAAGTCAAAAGTTGACACAATTTTAAGAGTACATGCAGAATATATCTCTGAAATTTGTCAACTTGTGATGCCATATACAAACGTATTTAATGAAATTACTCAGATGTCCGAAGGTACATAAATTGCATGGCGTGTCTCATATATGGCCTTACAAGTTTGAGTCTGGGTATCAGCCCATCACCACCCTGTACAGGTTTTGGTTCCAGGCATCATTTCACAGACTTCACACTGGCCCAGGATTTATTATAGAACTTTATGAGCAAGCACTGAAATCCAGTAGTCAATTTCACAAAAATTGCTAAGCATATAACATGGGCACATGGGTTCAGAGAGAGACGGCCAGCGGGCTCTCGGACAGAGAGCGGAGCCCGCTAGACCACGACACCCAGTCAGCTGGAGCCCATACCCGCGGTGCAGCCGTAGCAGTGGTTGTCTACAGGAATGTCCGCCCCTTCCAGCTCCACGGTCGACTCGATGTCAAACACCGTCGTCAAGCCTGAAATACAAGAAACCAGTTCCGATGATAGAAAACGCAACGCAAATTGAAACTAGACATTATGTTCGTAAAACATGGATAGGCCCCCTTGGCATACTTGACTGTAAAAAATGGCTAAGCGTTTCAGCGACCTTGTGACGGTAAAAAAAAGGTCAAGGTCATGTTAATTGTGGCATGAGTCTTCAAATGTTAAGGTGTGTCAAGTATCCTCGTATAGAAGCAATCCTTCGTGTAATATTGAAGATATATATTACATGTTGGAGAAACTCTTACAAACTTTTCGACATAACAAAATGGCTAAGTGTCTCAGCGACATTTCGAAGCTGACAAAGGTCAAGGTTATGTTAATGGTAGCGCGAGTTTGTGACACATGTCCTCATTGATTGATTGATGCTTGCGTTTAACGGCCATACTGACTCAATGGACTTGCACGCCGTATGCGAAAGTAGAAGAAAAAACTTGGGCCAAAATGAAATTTTGAATCTGTGCAATTTGGGTAGAACTAGTTCGCGGGCTTAAGGCCACAGGGGCAAATTGTGCAGGCAGATCACTGACGGCGGTCCCATTGAGTGACCTTGACTGCAGTGATACGGGCACAAAGTCTATACATGTGTTAGTCCTAAAAAGGACTGTTTTAAGTCCTGGCGTCTGTTTTGGTTTGTTGTTGCCTGATGTGAACCATTTGTTTGGGCTTTTGGTATCATGGCGTTGGAGTTGTATATTTCTTCTTATTATTCGATAGCACAGTGTTTTCAGCTGTGTACCATAGGTGGCCGCACTATGTGCCTGCGGCTCGTGTTGTTATCCGACAGTTTCCATGAATTGATTTTACAGACAAGTGTGCATCATACTTACTCAAGCTGAAAGAAAATTTTATTAGTGACATGATCTATTCTACACTTGGTGCTCCTTTTTTTACTATTTTTAGTTTTTTTGTGATTGTATGGCCAATTGTATTCTACAAATGCGTACACTCATGGTCGCATGATTGCGTGCATTTCACTTACACCGTGAATTTACATTATGGAACATTTTATTCATCGTTCTTGGGGCTTTATGGTGTGCATCATACATTTGTGAATTTAATATTATCCCGTCAACACAGTGCGTATGTGCCGTGAAACACGGTGCCATGAAACGTTTTTTATATCCTGTCAATACGACCTAATCACTTGCGTATGAATATGTGCGGTTGTCATACTATTAGATTCTCCGATTTTGAGGATGCAGCTGGGGTTATATTTTGCATTTTAAAGCTATTTGTAGGTGTTGACGGGATAAATAGAATAGTAGGCTAGTGCCGTCAATGGTAAAAAAATATCTGGCATGGCACGGAAACGGGACGGGCGAGGCAAAGCCTCGCCCATCCCATTTCCTAAGCCTCACCAGATATTTTTTCCCATTCACGGCACTAGCCTAATTATTCTCTATATCCACCGGTTTCTTCCATGATAGGCTGTGGCAGCCGATGGGGTTATGAACAGGTTATCTGGTCAGGCGCTGAACAGGGGGCCATTTCACTAAACTTTGTACGACTAAAATGTTCGCAAGTGCAAAATTATGATAGTCTGTAAATTTCACATTGACATTGTTTTCTTGTAAATAATTATTGGATTTACATTTATTGAGCATATGCAGCCTATGCACAATAAATGTAAATCCATAAATTGAAATTTACAGACGATCTTAAATTTGCACTTACGAACATTTTAGTCCCAGGTCGTTAGTTCTCCCCCCAGGGCCTCCACCTCCAGTCCCTGCATTGGACTGCCACTGGTAGGCTGGTATCCATGTCACAACACTTCCTCGGCAAACATCAGAATATATAACCCTTGATTGATAAACTTGAACTAAAAACACACTAGCCTGGTATATTCCATTTATGACACCCATTGAATGAATGGAGTTTGACCTTGAGAGATGTGTGCCTGTGTCATTAGCATGATCACTATGAATGATAGCTACAATAAAATCGCCTCCGATGTTATCTACAGCTACAATTTGACCCATTCAACAAATGTGAGCAAAATAAGTGCATACACAAACCTGTCAAAATTTAGTAAACTGTATATTTTATACATTTAAACAAATAATCTTTGATGTAGAACTAGTAAATTGCCAAAAATAATAGAAAATGGAAATAATTTTCCCATGGAAGCCATCTTTTCCCTTGTTATTGTTCAACATTCAACATAACAAAATGAAGCTTTCAAATTTACAAGATATACATGTAAATGTCACATAAACACCTCGACCCGGTAAAATAACCAATTTCTGCATGTGTATGTAATAATAATTTACTGATACAGTTTTGACAGGGTTATTTCGCTAACATACATTAACTCTTTGCATGCTGGGAAATTTGTGGGTTATAAATAGTTCAAAAATAGCAGATGACAATTCATTATATTTTCTTTTACTTCTCCTTATAAATGACATGAATATGTCTTGGAATTTCATTAGAATTGTGTCCGGAGGACACAATTCTAATGAAATTTCAAGACATATTTACAGAGAGAAATAAATCATATATAATACTCCTAATTTGTTTGGCGGATATTTTCGCCGCTAGCATGCAAAGAGTTAAAGAGATGGGGTTAAATTGCTACCCTCGCGAGAAGTATGGAGCGGGGTAGCAATTTTGTTTCTATATGAATGGTTGATTGACAGGTACGAGACAAGCCATGCGACATTGTACCAAAGAGGATGTAGGATTTCTCATAAAAAATATTTGCAGAAACTGTAATATTTTCTGTATGTGATGTCGAAAGTTGACAAAATTTTCATAGCAAATGCGGAATACAATTTTCGTCAACTTTTGATGTAATTTACGGAAAATATCATAAATTTTGTAAATATTTTTCAGGAGATATCGCACATATTCTTAGGTACACGATCACATGCCTCGCCTCATAAACTGGCTGATTGACCAATTGAATAAATGGAGTTTTGACCTTTACGAGCCATGCCCGTCCCGATGGCCAACTGCTGATTGAAGTCGCAGTCGTACAATCGGCCGTCCCAACCCACGCTGAGGTGATTGCGGCACATCAGGTTGTCGAGCGTCGAGATGTTGTAGTTTCGCGTCAACAGGTCCATGTAGCTGTGAAGCTCATTCCTGGAATAAGGTCATTCTATATTATTTATAGTTCACCCAACTTTCTAAGCCAATTGCTGGCCAGTATTGTGCTCCACTTATTTCACATATAGCATTGTTTAACCCCAATATTAGTTGTGTATTACCACATAAAATGATTAACTGTTCAACAGGAAATGGAAAATCAATACATGGACGCGACATTGCAGTGTACACTTGGCTGAACTATAAGTCAGTTATTGTTCACAAATTGGATTTTTCAGGAACTAAATGCTACGGTTCTTAGCGCTCCCTAGCATTTAATTCCTTAAAAATCCAATATGGGAACAATAACTTATCTGGTAACTCGCTACACAAAGATTGGAGTTATTGGTCTATCAACAGCTACGGTCATTTAAGGATGGGCCAACAGGTTTGATCCCACATAATGTGACATTTAACCTGCTGCATTGGCGGAAATCCCAAAATCAGATCGAAATATTTATATCAAAATAAATATATTCAGCCCTGAAATTAGAATAACCTGACCAGGTCCATACCACACCAAAGTCAGTACTGTCTGTACCACATTTTGCTGCAGACAAAATTAGATCTAAAAAATATTTAAATGTATGTACTTTTTCATCAATAACAAAAAAGTCACCCTGCCCAAAAAAAATTATTTTATGAAATTCCATCAAATATTTTTTTTTGCAAAAAAATAATTTTCCTACGGGAATTTAACATGGGCAAAAAGGAGAAGGAGGCTGACCAGGAGGGTCGAAAAACGAAAAAAAAGTTGGCAATTGACTCTGAAACCTGGCGAGATTGCTTGGAAATGATGTAAATAAGAAAACAAGTTATATTTTGAAAATCGGTCCACAAATAAAAGAGTATTTAAAAAAAATCTATTTGTAGCCCTCATGTTAAATTCCCAAAGGAAAACAACAGCAAATAACAGCAGAGGACAACATTTAATCCAACAAAGTAAGATATACGCTATAGAGAAGCTCAAATGAGGTTCCATGTGATAGGAGATTTATAGAACGAGTCACGCACAATTAATGAACCGAGCCTCTGGCAAGGTGCATAGAATTGCTGATGAGTTTCATAAATCTCATATCAAATGGAAACGAGTTTGAGATTGAATCATTCTGTTTATCACACGACATGAGCCTCCAAATAGCAGAACACTGGGAGATATCTAACACGTTTCATTCAGCAGACGCCATAATGATGGACTATTTTCCCATCTAGTTGAAAATCTTCACAGAGAAAAAATAGTTTTACAGCGCTCCAGATAAGAATTAGTAATTGAGTATTGTTACTCGATCATTTCTGAAGCAATTGGGTATTTCAAAATTTGAATTGGGTAAAATTAAATCACACTACTGTTTACACATCAACAGACAGCAATTATTGAATAGTTTCTTTCGAAATGAAAACATATCTTGGCATTTCATTAGAATTGTCTCCTTGGAGACAATTCTAATGAAATACCAAGATGTGTTTTCATGGAAAAATAAGAAAAATATGCTATATTGTGGTCTGTTTGTTTTCTGTAGCATGATAAAGGTACCACAATTGTTCTCATTGCTTTTTGATACTCACTACTTCTGATTTCAATTGGGTTTTTGGCAATTTTAATTGGGTATTTACGCAAATACGCAACTCTGGTTTTAATCCTAGCAATACAATTATTATAAATATGCCATATACATGTAATAGGTTTCTGTTCCACTTCATACATTTGTACTACCAAACAGGTGCACATTATAGCAATTGCAGTACTTTTAAAGGTACATACCCACGCAGTAGGCATAAAATGTTCTTTATAGAAATTTAATAAGTGTATAATTGTTTCACTATTCCATCAGTTCGAAAAATTGCACGTGCCCACTATACAGATATAATCATTTAGTAATATTTATTTTACTGATCATGCTGATAGTGACTCGCGGTGGTATCAGGCTATTTTCATATGCAAATGAGGCATGATATTTTTTATTTATTTATACTAATTAAATGCGTCACCTAAAAAATAAATATGTTCGACAGATTATAAAGTATGATCATTGCACATCAAAAAATAAATACATAGAATAAATAGTAACGTCTGTTAACATTTTAAGGAAACACGGTTATCGCCCCTGATATCAGTGTGGAAATTTACGTCTGATATAAACTGTATAATAATGCCAATCAATATGTGGGGTAATGGTGAATTAATGTTTATTTGGCCAGAAAATGATGATGTCTCTGATACACTGCAGCTCCATTATAACGAGGTGGTCGGGGTCCAAGATTTCAAACCTTGATCGAATCCGATCGCGTTATAAAATTTCGGGACATGCACGGGTTACTGGTATCATTCGCATTTCGGTTACCAACTATTGCGGGAATTCCATTAGCAACGGACCCATATTAAAATATGTCATTTGAACAGAAGTTAAAGTAATTATTAATAATGCCTATGACATACAAACTTGTATGTATTAATGTATTAAACATATGAGTTATTTATAAAATCATGCTTATTATGTTGTATAGTGCTCGCGATAGACAGACGCTTATTACAATGTATACTACTCGCGATCAACAGACGCTTAAACGGATTAATTGATAATAAATAATGCCTATGGTCACATGTCCTGCCTATTCATGCGGTTGATACGTGCATAATCTCAGGATGTGGGGTCACGTGATCTATTGTTTACGCTGCAAGTCATATTGATGAATGAAATTTAAGATTTAAGCGAGATTGCCGTGGGCTGCAGTGTAAACAATAGACCATGTGATCCCATACCCAGATAAAGCTGAAACACCAGTCTATTTATAGAACGCTAAATATTACACCTGGGAGTAAACAAAAAGAAAGGCGATCGAACACGCAACCATTTATTAGCAACAATTATGTGTAATTGAATTGATTAATAAATATGCCTATTAACATGATTACCTGATTAAAGGTACATGTATTACATTTGCTAACATACTAATAATAATCCTTTCATGGATTTTGAACTTCGTTGTTTGAATAAACTTGCAGAAATCACGCAACTAATTACACGATGACTACGACGTCGGACGATTTTTTTTTATTTTTAAAAAAAAAAAAAAAAATTCTCGATTTTTTTAATATTTTTTTGGGATCCACGAGAGACCAGCGTTATAATGGAGATCTCGCTATACGCGACCGCGTTATAATGGAGCTGCAGTGTATAAAGAACATTTTGTGCATACTGAGTGGGTATGTACCACAGATGTGGTATGTGTATGAGTCACAGACGTTTAAAACATGATTACGTCAACGTCTTTGCCACGTCATTACGGACGTCATTTTATTAATTTAGCATAAAGTTGGCGCATAATACAAATACGTAATTAGGGTGATGCGGCCAGCCAATAATATTCGCTCCAGGTGTAATCACACGTGTGTGATATAGCATTTATGAAATGGGTTAAAACACGGCAGAACAATGTTTCCGTGTGATAAAAACATTTACCGTCTCCAGAGGAAATCAGCGAACCGTTTCACGGGCATGTTAACCATCGTGTAGAGATTGCTGAACACAATTCCAAACATCGACTGCAGCTCGTCTCGGTATTTCTCTTCTAACAGCAGCTGGGGTGGCGGCAGGTATGCACCTATGGTAGACAGTTACAGGCCATATAATAGGAAAAATACATTTGACAGAACTCCAGATAACGTACGTATTGGCGTATTTTACGCTCTTATTTTAACCCTTTCAACACCAAGTAACTTAATAGGATGTTCCATGCTATTTCATTAATTTTGTTCATTGAAATTATCCCATTCTTCGAAAAGGGTAATCTGTACGACGTTTAAAATTATTAACAAACAGTGGAGATCCTGATGAGACGGCTCGTTACGAGCCGGCTCATCTGGATCTGCACTGTTTGCAAACATTGTCTCTATAGAGGTCTGTGGTGTTGAAAGGGTTAACAGAATAAGCATTTAATCCAAAAGTGGGAGTACAAAATAATCACACCAATATGAAAATACGAATTTATTTTCAAATTGAGAAGTGAAAATACTGTAATAAAGTTGAAATTTACTTAGCTGAGCTGCAAAAAGCAAACACTATTTGCTTTTTGCAGCTCAAATAAGTGAATTTTTAAATGTGTTTTATCCTTTGTAATTGTTCCCTATTTAATAAGAAAATCAATAATGCATTTATAACAGTAAAATACGCATTGAAATTGAAGTCTGGGGTATACGGTAATACTCTTAGATACAAAACTTATCTGGAACATTGATTTGAAATTTATTTTGTGAAGAAATATTAAACAAGGCAAGGCTAATCCACTCACTGGAAACCTTGATAACTAGACATTATGTTTGTAAAACATGGATATGCCCGCATAATTGACTGTAAAAAATGGCTAAGCGTTTCAGTGACATTTCGAAGGTGACAAAGGTCAAGGTCGTGTTAATGGTGGTGTGAGCGTGCACTCCTTCACATAATATTGAAGATATTACATGTTAAAACAAGAAATGCGTCTGTCGAACGCGGATGCCACCTGCAGCATATTTGAGAAACTGTGACAAAGTGGTTAACCGAAAAGTGTAACGGACGGACGGACGGACGGACAAACTTACATTTCGGACCTTAGGGGGTACTTGCTATATAAAAGATCAAAGGAAATACCCCGTAAGACACAATAGGCTTACGGGGTACGGAATAAGTTCCATTGTCTTCTATGCTTAGGCCACGCCCTACCACCCCTATAAGTACCCTAATGTGTGCCCGGACGGACGGTACGGACGGACAGACGGACGGACAGACGGACGTTCTTACATTTAGGTGGGTACTTATGTGGCTTATCACATGTTAAATATTAGCCACATAAAACGATTTTTTAGCCACACAAAACGATTTTTTAGGTGGCTAAATTGTAACCAACCCTATCCTTTAACAAGTCCATAACCCTGTGGGGCTAGCCACATAAGTACCCTAATGTGTGCCCGGACAGACGGACGTACCGACGGACGGACGGACGGACAGACGGACGTTCTTACATTAGGGTACTTATGTGGCTTATCACATGTTAAATATTAGCCACATAAAACGATTTTTAGCCACATAAAACGATTTTTTAGGTGGCTAATTGTAACCAACCCTATCCTTTACCAAGTCCATAACCCTGTGGGGCTAGCCACATAAGTACCCTAATGTGTGCCCGGACGGACGGACGGACGGACGGACGTTCTTACGGTACTCTACTTATGTGGCTTATCACATGTTAAATATTAGCCACATAAAATAATTTTTAGCCACATAAAAAGATTTTTAGGTGGCTAATTGTAACCAACCCTAACCTTTACTAAGTACATAACCCTGTGGGGCTAGCCACATAAGTATAGTACCGTCAGGGCGGACGGACAGACGGACGAACTTACATTTCGGACCTTAGGGGGTACTTGCTATATAAAAGATCAAAGGAAATACCCCGTAAGACACAATAGGCTTACGGGGTACGGAATAAGTTCCATTGTCTTCTATTGCCTTAGGCCCCGCCCCCTACACCATAAGTACCCTAATGTGTGCCCGGACAGACGGACAGATGGACGTTCTTACAGTACTATACTTATGTGGCTTATCACATGTTAAATATTAGCCACATAAAACGATTTTTAGCCACATAAAAGGATTTTTTAGGTGGCTAATTGTAACCAACCCTATCCTTTACCAAGTCCATAACCCTGTGGGGCTAGCCACATAAGTACCCTAATGTGTGCCTGGACAGACGGACGGACGGACGGTCCAAACACTATATGCCACCAGTTTCTTCGAAACCCGGTGGCATAAAAACTTTTACAAACTTATATATGTTGGAGAATTGACCGACGCTTGAACATTCAGAGTATATAGAGTATATAAACCGAAAGTAGACAGCTGGAAAATCACAATTTCTACAATATGAATCACGCGATCGGGATATTCCTTCTTACGCGAATGGTCAAGGTCGACCGGAAGAAGCTCATTCAACACGCAGGTGTTTCTAGCATGTCTAGGATGGGCAATTATTGTTTGTACGTACATGAAACACCATTCTAAACCATGTACAAAATAATTCACATGCGCCCGGGTGTAATAATTATAGTACTTAGAAAGTTACAAAAGTAGCATTCGCTCACCACCATTGTCAGAAAATCCCACACGAAGTCGTCAATTCATACTTGCCAATACAACTTGTTACAGCGTGTCGAAACTGCTGTTTGGGGAGGGCCAGTTGCTAATACATGTACAAGAATCTAAGTACAGAGTTCCAGATAAGCTGCATATTTGCTTAAACACCCAATTAAAATTGCCAAAAACCCAATTGAAATGAGAAGTAGCGAGAATCAAAAAGCAATAAAAAGTGTAATATAAAATATCATA
>CM055273.1:3523493-3588476 GCA_029237695.1 Conchocele bisecta | reverse complement strand
ATAAAATATCATAGTAAATCATCACTCAAGTAAGATCCTCTATTTAACAACACACACAGGCATGAGAATGGCATTTGCTGAAAACATCTGAAAATCCACTGCAACCCCATCTCCCCACTTGTAAAAGTATCAAATTTGAGCAAACCTGGGGCCCGTTTCACTAAATGTCTTACGACTAAAATGGTCGTAACAGCGAATGCAGCCTATGCTCAATAAATGTAAATCCAATAATTGTCATAAACTATCATAAGTTTGCACTTACAAACAGTCGTATGAAGTTTAGTGAAACGGCCCCCAGGGGCCCATTTCACTAAACTTTGCACGACTGAAATGTTTGTACCGGTAAGTGTAAATTTAAGATCGTCTGGAAATTTCAATTTATGGATTTACATTTATTGAGCGCAGCCTATGCTCAATAAATTTGAATCCAATAATTGTTTACAAGAAAACATTGTTAAAGGTACATGCCCACTCAGTAGGCACAAAATGTTCTTTATAGGAATTAAATATAAAGTGTATACCGGTAATTGTGTCACTATTCCACCAGTTCTAAAGATTACGAGTGGCTGCTATACAGGTATAATCATTTAGTTATATTTATTTTACGAATAGTGACTCGCGGTGGTATCAGGCTATTTTCATATGCAAATGAGGCATGGTATTTTTTAATTATCTATACTAATTAAATGCGTCACCTGAAAATATAATATTTTCAACAGATTATAAAGATCATATTTGCACATCAGAAAATAAATACAGAGTATAAATAGTAATGTCCGTTAACATTTTAAGGAAACATGGTTATTGCCGCCCCTGATATCAGTATGGAAAGTTACGTCCGATATAAAATGTATAATAATGCCAATCAATATGTGGGGTAATGGTGAATGAATGTGTATTTTGCTAGAAATGTCTCAGATGATGTCTCTGATATAACGAAAATATTGTGCCTGCTAAGTGGGCATGTACCTTTAATGTGAAATTTACAGACTATCATAATTTTGCACTTAAGAACATTTTAGTCGTAAAACGGTCCTCTGATTGATTCTGAATGATTTTGAAAACTCAAATTTTAACAAAATCAGCTGAAGAGTATCATGCCTGCACAGAGTACTCACAACCAACAGACAAACTTACCCAATGGATTGTATACAAGATCCAAGATCAGACCCGAGCCTTCCTGGCCATAGCCAAGGTCGTTGAGCATGAGCAGTGACTGTATACTCTTGCTGAACACACCTTTCCCTCGCTGAAGGTTCACGTTCTTCGCACTGTAGCTCGGTAGGGATGCTATCACCGTTAAGCCCTGGTCGGCAAAAAATTGCGCCGTCGTTTCCTGGCCTAGATTGAGAAAGTGAAGGGGTCTGTGGATTTGATTTATTGGTGTTTAACAGCCTATCAACATCTAAGGTCATTTAAGGCCGGGTCAACGGGTTGGACTATCCAATATTTAACCTGTCCATAAGAGCAAAATTCCCAAAATCAAAACTCAATATTTACAGAAAAATATATATTCAGACCTTAAACGAGAATATCCTGACCTAGTGCCAGGTTCATTCCACACCAGAGTCACTTAGCTCTAACCCGAAAAGAAATATGATCAGCACTAATCTGTCAGTGGAAGAAGGGAGCTAAGTCCTTTATGGATGTAGCCCCCTTCTTTCACTGACACATTCAATTGTGAATAAGTCTAACTATATCAGCAATGGGTTCAGGGCCTGAAAATAGCAGCTTTTACCAGTAGGTCCGGGACCTAACAAGGGAAAAAGTGAAAGGTCCGAAAAAAAATTTGGAAGGTCCGAGGGGATAGTTGCGAGAAAAACGGTAGAAATATGTGTCTGTTTCATGCGAAATGACTCATCACACCATGTGTAAATCCTCGACTGTGTCCCCATAAATTATCTTATATGACAATAATCAGAACAGATTTAGCATCGCCACTGAATGATGATTGCAATTTCAATTTGTCACAGGTCCGGCGGACTTATTGCTTGTAAACTACAAAGGTCCGACATTAAAATTTGCAGGTCCAGGACCTCGGAATAGTGCTATTTTCAGGCCCTGGGGTTTAATCAAAATTGTTAAGTGCACTTATCGACCTACATGTATTAAATTTAATGGTGTTAAAGGTCATTTGAGATAGACCGGGTTAATGGGGTCGAATGCTGTATTTCACCTGTTGTGATGGGGAGGAAAATCCTAAATTCAGAACTGAATATTTACTGAAAAAATACAGATTCAGCCCTGAAATTAGAATAACTGGATCGGGTGACAGGTCCTCACCACATCAGAGTCACTTAGTCCAACTCCCTGATAGAGAATAGTAGGTTAGTGCCGTGAATGGGGAAAAATATCTGGCAAGGCTCAGGAAACGGGATGGGCTAGGCTCTGCCGAGCACATCCCGTTTCCGTGCCGCGCCAGATATTTTTTCCCATTCACGGCACTAACCTACTATTCTATTTATCCCGTCAACACCTACAAATGGCTGTAAAATGCAAAAATAGTATTGACTGGATATCAAAAATGTTTCACGGCACCGTGTTTACGGCACATACGCACTGTGTTGACGGGATAAAATACTGTATACTGTTATGTCGTTATTTTATGGTTTTATAGTGATTTATTTTGCTACATTGTTTGAACCAAGGTTTGTTTTCATCTATATACCACATACAACAAAACTGGGGTTGTTTCCATTTTTTTATATAAGCCATATGGCCACCATCTTGAAATTCAAAATGGTCGCCATTGAAATTTATATTTCTAGGTCAAAGTCATTATGTGTGGTGTTTTTGCAGCAGAAAACACATTATTATGGACAAGAAATATTGCCAGAATTAGTTCAATACCTGTTAATTCATACCCTTAATAAAGTTAGAATCCATGTCTGTTACTGACTCGTGGGATAGCGTATCAGTAACTAGTATGTTTTTGTCACAAACGTGTTTCATGGACAGGCCATATTGCTTCAGCAGCAATAAAATATCCTGTAATATGTGACGACATGAATAGAGTATTTATTTCATGGATATGAGAGACAGGTGATCCACTTGAACAGTCAGTCCGTACACATAACAAAACCGTTTCCGGCCAAATAACATGCCTCATTATTCATGTTCAATCGGAGCATATTAGTTTTCTGCGAGAATCAATGATATGGAAGTATCAGCCATTGCCATTGCCATTGTGGCACACCATAATGCAGTGTCTCTGGCTTTGTCAAGTCATAATATGACAACTTCAACAAAGGAAATGCAATTTGGACCATCAAGGCACTGATCACTTTTATATTGACTCAGGAGTTGTGATCTCTTAAGACCATAATTATGGTAATCGTAAATAATGACAATGACCATGGAACAATACTGCCTTTTCAACGTGGCCCTTTTTCTACAGTTTCCTGCATACAGTTCTGTATTATGTATAGAGTGTATTCCACCTCTCCAACAGTGTTATGGCAACCAATCTGACATTTTACACACGTCGTCTACACATACTGAACATATGCACATGGCGTTATAATTCCAGCACAAAAAATATTTACACAATTCCCTAACATTTGATTGGCCCGTAGCAAGTCTCTGTCCAAAATGTATATCCCAGTAAACTCCCACGCCAAACTACTATCTATAGGTGCGCTGTCAGTGCTGTCAATGTAAACAAATGGCTGCAGTCTGTCAAAATAAACACATTTTCTCGATGAATTTATTTCAAATGCTAGAATTATAAGGAATGTATGGCCTTTTAGTGGAATTTATCGGGGATATAAACTTGGAAAAGTCGCGGAAATACTGAACGAGGCCTTCCGGCCTTCGTCCAGTATTACCGCGACTTTTCCAAGTTTATACCCCGATAAATTCCACAAAAAGGCCATTAATTCCTATATTAATGCCGAAAGTCATTTAATCACACAAATACTGCCTTTTAAACAGTTCTTCTACACTTTCCTGCATACAAGTTTGCATAGGCCGCAGTGCTTCTAAAATTTTCAGTTTGTCGGTTCTGGACCGAATTTTGAAATCTCAAATACGCAATACACAGCTGCCACGTGCCTCGTGTTACAACCATTGTCCGTCCGGTCATTAACCTGATCAGCTGGCAATTGCCAGGTAACGGCTGTTCCATTTACCTCTTTATAGTTGTGGCTAGTTGATATTATTATCGTTATTTACTTGACAAAAATACAATTATCTTGCTTTCCGAACAGTTAATAATTGTTTGTGTATGCTGTACACCAGTATTATGGTAAAACATTACCATTTAAAAACTTGATTAACTATTTTATCTTGTGTGTCCAATTGATGTAACAGCCGATTAATGACATCGCATCGAAGAGCCTTTTGTTTCAAACACAACTTTTACATTACAAAAATCCATAAATATAGTACATTGACCATAAAAGATAATATTTTCTATGTTTACACGAAGTGTCTTCGCTTCAGATAAACTGCAGAAAGCACAAAACTTAGCCAAGCTATTGAGGCGAAATTTAACCTAATTCCGTCTGCACCCAATAGCCGACAGATTTTCAGTTTCTGAAGACGGGGAGTCTGGACCGATTGGCATTCTGAAATTTTAGAAGCCCTGGCATAGGGTATATATTTTATGTAAGCAACTCCTTTGACCACATTGTGAGTGTGATTGTGCCAGCACTGGCAGTGAGAGTGGCGCGAACTGTCACGTCCTTGTACAGCTCGGCCACAAATCATATCATGGGTCAGACATCTTGCATGTATTTTTATTATTTTCTTTAATTGTTCACGAAATTCTATGTTGTAACCACCTATTTCAAATGAGTGGCAACAAAATATACTTTTGTACAGAAAGATGAAAATATTTGGCCGACTGTAGTTTTCACATTGTTAATCCTATCATGGTTGAAAAATCCAGCCAATCAGTGGTGAAACATCCAGCCTATCATGGGTCAAACAGCCAGCCTATCATGGGTCAAACAGCCAGCCTATCATGGGTCAAACATCCAGCCTATCAATGGTGAAACATCCAGCCTATCATTGGTCAAACAGCCAGCCTATCATGGGTAAAACAGCCAGCCTATCATGGGTCAAACATCCAGCCTATCAATGGTGAAACATCCAGCCTATCATTGGTCAAACAGCCAGCCTATCATGGGTCAAACATCCAGCCTATCAATGGTGAAACATCCAGCATATCATGGGTCAAACATCCAGCCTATCATGGGTCAAACATCCAGCCTATCATGGGTCAAACATCCAGCATATCATGGGTCAAACATTCAGCCTATCATTGGTGAAACAGCCAGCCTATCATGGGTCAAACAGCCAGCCTATCATTGGTGAAACAGCCAGCCTATCATTGGTGAAACATCCAGCCTATCATGGGTCAAACATCCAGCCTATCATGGGTCAAACATCCAGCCTATCATTGGTGAAACAGCCTGCCTATCATGGGTCAAACAGCCTGCACTGCCTATCATGGGTCAAACAGCCTGGCTATCATGGGTCAAACATCCTGCCTATCATGGGTCAAACAGCCTGGCTATCATGCAGCTAACATGCAGCATATCACTGGTCAAACAGCCAGACTATCATGGGTCAAACATACAGCCTATCATGTGTCAAATAGCCTGGCTATCATGGGTCAAACAGCCTGGCTATCATGGGTCAAACAGCATGCCTATCATTGGTGAAACAGCCTGCCTATCATGGGTCAAACAGCCTGCCCTGCCTATAATGGGTCAAACAGCCTGGCTATCATGGGTCAAACATCCTGCCTATCATGGGTCAAACAGCCTGGCTATCATGGGTCAAACAGCCTGCCTATCATGGGTCAAACAGTCTGGCCTATCATGAAGCAAACAGTCTGGTCTATCATGGATCAAACAGCCTGCCTATCATGGGTCAAACAGCCTGCCTATCATGGGTCATGGGTGAATCCTATCTGTCAATCACCTGGTTCCAGGAGGGCAGTGAGATTGGTGCGCACTATCACATCCTTCTGTAGGGCCCGGCCCCCGGCCGCTAGATGTCGGAACTCCTGGCACAGGTCTGGGGCGCCACCTGGCAAGGAAATAAAAAAGTCAATAGGTGTATCGTCCCAGCAACAGATTGGGTCAGGTAGGGACGGCACCTCGGTTTTAAGTCTCATTCGAAGAAAGACCAGGGGCCAGTTTCACTAAACTTCTGATGACTAAAATGTTCTTAAGTCCAAATTTAAGATCGTCTGTAAATTTCAATTTATGGATTTACATTTGTTGAGCATAGGCTGCATATGCAGCCTATGCTCAATAAATGTAAATCCATCAATTGTTTACAAGAAAACATTGGTAATGTGAAATTTACAGACTATCATAAGTTTGCACTTACGAACATTTTAGCCGTACGAAGTTTAGTGAAACGGCCCCCAGGGATGGAAATACTAGGGAAATATTGTTCATGCCTAGGGCGTGGATTGGGCAAAGAAATCAACTACAGTTTATTGAAACATTATTTTAAAATATTGGATTTATTTCCCCATGATGATTGTAAATCTGATAAAGAAACGAGTGTATAAATTCAGTATCGAGTCAACTGAACTCTATTTTAAAATATGGCAGTTTTCCCCTCGATGTCCGTATATCTAATAACTCAACAGATTTGCATATTAAACAGTCTAACAATTAATTATAATATCATTGTAAATCTGATATAAATGGGTAAATTAAATAGAGATCATTCAATTAGAATTTTAAAAAATATATGATTTATTTCTCACAAGCTGTTTGTAGATCTGATAAACAAACGTGTGCATAGATACAAGCTTCTATATAGGATTTACAATGGAATAATTCCAGCACAAAAATATTTACACAATTCCCTAACATTTGATTGGTCCGTAGCAAGTCTCTGTCCAGAATTTATATCCCAGTAAACTCCATGCCGAACTACTTTCCGCAACAGTCAGGCGCAGTTAAAATAAGTTAAGAAAACGGAAAATAAACACATTTTCTTGACGAATTTATTTCAAATGCTGGAATTATAAGGAATGAATGGCCTTTTTGTGGAATTTATCGGGGATATAAACTTGGAAAAGTCGCGGGAATACTGGACGAGGCCTTCCGGCCTTCGTCCAGTATTCCCGCGACTTTTCCAAGTTTATACCCCGATAAATTCCACAAAAAGGCCATTCATTCCTATAATGGCATGGAGCTTGAAGGTACATGCCCATTCAGTAGGCACAAACTGTTATTTATATCAGAGACATCATCTGGGACATTTTCTGGCAAAATAAACATTTATTCACCATTACCTCACGCATTGATTGGCATAATTATACATTTCATATCAGACGTAAATTTCCACACTGATATTAGGCCAATAACCATGCTTCCTTAAAATGTTAACGGAAATTACTATTGATTCTCTGTATATATTTTTTGATGTGCAATGATCATACTTTATAATCTGCCGAAAAATATTATTTTTTCAGATGACGCATTTCATTAGTATAAATAATTACAAAATACCATGCCTCATTCGCATATGAAAATAGCCTGATACCACCGCGATAACTATTAATAAATGATTATATCTGTATAGCGGGCACTTGTAATTTTTAGAACTGGTGGAATAGTGACACAAATATACACTTACTTAATTCCTATAACAAACATTTATGGATACTAACTGGGTATGTACCTTTAACGGCTCACCAACACAAAAGAGTATCCGTTAGGGGCAAGCAATTTAGATGTGGTAGGCAGATATATAGGATTTACCAACATGATGGGCTTGCCGTGCCAGCAACAGAAAACATTTAGATATGGTAGTCAGATATATAGGATTTACCAACATGATGGGCTTGCTGTGCCAGCAACAGAAAACATTTAGATGTGGTAGGCAGATATATAGGATTTACCAACATGATGGGCTTGCCGTGCCAGCAACAGAAAACATTTAGATGTGGTAGGCAGATATATGGATTTACCATGAGGCTTGCCGTGCCAGCAACAGAAAATCATTTGATGTGGTAGGCAGATATAGGATTTACCAACTGATGGGCTTGCCGTGCCAGCAACATGATAATTTAGATTTGTGGTAGCAGATATATAGGATTTACCAACATGATGGGCTTGCCGTGCCAGCAAGAGAAAACATTTAGATGTGGTAGGCAGATATATAGGATTTACAAACATGATCGGCTTGCCGTGCCAGCAACAGAAAACATTTAGATGTGGTAGTCAGATATATAGGATTTACAAACATGATCGGCTTGCCGTGCCAGCAACAGAAAACATTTAGATGTGGTAGTCAGATATATAGGATTTACCAACATGATGGGCTTGCTGTGCCAGCAACAGAAAACTTTGGCATCAAGACTCATCTGAGGCCTGAAAGTTTGAACAAAATCAGAGATTGCGTGTACCGGACCCCTATGGCAATTTTTGTTTTGTAAAGACACGTTCCATACAAGGGATCTGTGGGGCCATTTCACTAAACTTCGTACGACTAAAATGTTCGTAAGTGCAACTTTAGGATCGTCTGGAAATTTCAATTGATGGATTTACATTTATTGAGCATAGGCTGCATATGCAGCCTGTGCTCAATAAATGCAAATCCAATAATTGAGTTAATGTGAAATTTACAGACTATCATAATTTTGCAATTACGACCATTTTAGTCGTACGAAGATTAGTGAAACGGCCCCCTGAACTAGAGAACGTGAACAGGGGCTCACGTATGCCCTCCGATCGCCTCCTGGAACGACAAATAAAAACTTCAAGTAATTTGACCTTGACCTTGGACAGGAAGGCCGCATGGGTGTGGTATGGAATGAAAATATGGATGATGATAAGGAAGCATATGAAGTTTGAAGTCGATACGACTTACCGTTGCAGAGATAATGGGTACCCGAAAACTAACGCAAATCTTACGGATGCAAATTTCAAAGTAATTTGACCTTGACCTTGGACATGAAGGCCGCATGGGTGTGCTATGGAATGAAAATATGGACGATGATAAGGAAGTATGATTTGAAGTCAAGTCGACTTACCGTTATAGAGATAATATTGGGCACCCAAAAACTTTAAAGTCTCCCTTAATTCCTTAATCTGCCGAGGTCCGTCTGTGGATGTGTAAACAATTTTGTTTAACAACTCCAGCCCTGTTCGCAGCGTCGATAATGCATCCCACCCCCCTCCCCATATAAATTCCTGCACACAGGCCTGCAGCATGTGACTTAACGAGAGTTACATGTATAATGTCAAGAAACTATTAATCCCTTAGTAATATTCTGGAAAATTTCAAAACCTTATTGGGTAACAAGCTTTGTATTGGCTGAATGGGTATTGACTGTATCATATCAGGCAATGACCCTAATTCATGAATATTCGGATTACAATGAATTGAAAAGTGATGTTTCATTGGTTGAATGAGGTCACATGTTGCTACCTGATACATAGAATATCATGGTAGTGTTTTTGATGTTAAGTCTATCAGGCTTGGCTAGGAAACACTAGACTGGTACTCTCTCAGAGCTCCAGAGAAGTTTTGTACATACAGCGTATTATACCCCCATATTTCAAATTCAATGCGTATTTTACGTTTACAAATGTATTATTGATTTTCTTCCTTATTAAATATGGAACAAATGATAACAATGAAACAAATGTAAAAATTGACTTATTTGAGCTGCAAAAAGCAAACACTGTTTGCTTTTTGCAGCTCAACAAAGTAAATTTTCAACTTTATACATAAAAATCAATGCGTATTTTCACATTGCTGTGAGTATTTTGTACTCCCACTTTTGAGGATCAATGCGTATTCTGCTAAAATAAGTGCGTAAAATATGCCAATATGCACCTTATCTGGAGCTCTGCTCTCTATTGAACACCTCCTATACCTGTAAGATCCAAGGTGTGCACCGCGGGGCTGTGCTCCAGGATATGCAGACAGCGGTTGGCAGTGGCGCGGTCCATCATTTCGTGGCGTTTCGGCGATGACTCGACGTGGCAGTGACTGCACGCCATATTACAGTAGAGCCCGATGTTCAGCTGTAACAGCGTGATCGTCTGCTTCCTCATCGCAGGTTCCACTGGAATGAATTGAATGGCTAGACATTGGGTAGTTCAGTGATTGTTTGATTGATGTCTTTTTGGTTGTTTAATAGTGTTTAACAGCCTATATACAGTTAAGGTCATTTAAGGCTGGGCCAACAAAATTTCATCCCGTATTTAACTTGCTGCATAGGAAGAAAATCTCAAAATCAGAACGGAATTGTTTGTAATACCAGTACGATTAGTCTTTTAAGGGGAAAAACCAGATTCAACTCTCAAATACAAGAAGGCGAAAGACGTACTTAAATGCTAAACCTGGTCTCCGGACGCGATTCCGGTAAGGATGAGCCCCGAAATTAAATTACCCATCGCATGCTCCCACCAACCCCCACCCCCACTGAAATGGAATAACTGGGTATACATTGGGTAGTTCACTGATTGTTAAATTGTTACTGGATTTATTGGATGGTTGGCTGATAGTGTGGTTGTATGATTGAACGGATGGACGGACGGACGGACAGATGAATGGATGGATGGATGAATCATTGATCGATTTGGTAGTGGATTTTTAGGATTTATTCTAGTAATCAATCAATAAATAATCATAATCAAGTAATCAATCACCCAATCAGTTAACTGATTGGGTGATTGATTACTTGATTATGATTATTTATTGATTGATTACTAAAAGTAATAAGATTAGCACTAATCTTACTAAAAGTAATAAGATTAGCACTAATCTTACTACTCTTATAATGGGTAACAGATTAAACTCTCATATAAAAGAACCAAACCCGCGGTATCTGGTTTCCACAAAGATGAATCCCATCGTTAAATTACCCTTCGCACGCTCCCAACAACCGCCCGCTGAATGGTTGAATAACTGCAGTTTATATCTATAACAACAAGCTATATAGAGTTGTGCCAGTGCGCCAGGTGAAGTGAAGTGTAACACAGGGCTCCAGATAAGGAATTAGTAATTGAGTATTTTCACTCCATCATATCTGAAGCAATTGGGTATTTCAATATTTTAATTGGGTAAAATAAAATCACACTACTGTGTACACATCAACAGAAAGGAATTATTGAATAGTTTGCTTCGAAATTAAAACATGTCTTGGCAGTTCATTAGAATTGTCTCCTTGGAGACAATTCTAATGAAATACCAAGATGTGTTTTCATGGAAAATAAGAAAAATATGCTATATTTGTGGTCTGGTTATTGTTTTCTCTAGCATGATAAAGGTACCACACAATTTGGTAATGCTTTTTGATACTCGCTACTTCTGATTTCAATTGGGTTTTTGGCAATTTTAATTGGGTATTTACGCAAATACGCAGCTTATCTGGAGCGCTGTAACAAGTGCAATTTTGTCAGTTTAAACTTTATTTATTTTACAACGATTACAAACAAGCGCGAGAGCACTTATACAAATGCTTTCATTGGCACAGATGAAGGGCGGTCATTAATATGGGAGGAAACCGGAGTACCCGGAGGAAACCCACTTGTTCGATCTGGCGACCACCATACCATCTCACATACTGCCACCGCTGAAGATCGAACCCGGCCGTATTGGTGAGAAGCGCACTCATTAATGATTGCGCTAACCGGACAATCATTTTGTCAGTTTCTGGCACAGGAAGATCCAAACAGACTCCTGTACCTTCCTGATGTTCCTGCAACATCTTGTATTTGCGGAACTCGTTGAAACTTGGCACACCCAGCTCATCTAGCGACCGTTGTCTTTTCTTCCGTTCTTCCCGGGTCAGCTTCGCTTGGCCATGTTTTTCAAGATTGGCAGCGGTGGTTTTGAATTCTTCAGATTTGGCCATTTCTTTGAGAGTGTCTGGAACCATGGACTCCTGCAAGTAAAGCACATTTATTTGGTCATGGTCTGAGAGAGTTGAGCTGATTTTATGACCCAGGCTCTGTAGCCGATTTCACCAAAATTGCAAAGTATACTTATCTAGCTAAGCATACTTTGAGGGAGTAATCATTTATTTTTCCCGAAATGTATTATTTCATATAGAACTAACAACTGCATATATTTGATGATTAAAAGAATGCATAATTATTATACTGAATTTATTACATTATCACAGCCAAAATGGCAATGGCTGTGATAATGTAATAAATTCAGTATAATAAAAATTAATAAATTTATACTTAAATTGAAAATTTCTCTCTCAAAGTGTACTTTTGTATAGCAAGATAAGTATAATTTGCAATTTTGGTGAAATAGGCTACTGGTATAACTTTTTTATTGCATAGACGTCACGTACGATGTTGGTGATACTTTTGATGACATCAAAACGATGTCAATCCCGGCTAAAATCGTATAAACGTCAGCATCGTATTTTAGATGGACAGGTTTTTCTAGCGCAAAAATACAATTATGTAATAAGACAATGGTTGTCTGTATCACTATCATTGGTAAATACAATGCAATGGATATTATGATTACTTCATTTGAATGAACCAGGTATATGCAAATGTTCATGGTCGGTGATTGGGCTAGATATGTTAACGTTGGTATTGTTCTGTTATGTTCATACTCGATCGCTACAAAAGGTACACCAATAGAAACAAGACAAAATTCTTATATCGTGATTATAATAGCATTACTGTTCAGCAAATTTAGACATCTCTT
Source organism: Conchocele bisecta (assembly GCA_029237695.1). Taxonomy (NCBI): domain Eukaryota; kingdom Metazoa; phylum Mollusca; class Bivalvia; order Lucinida; family Thyasiridae; genus Conchocele; species Conchocele bisecta. Next base: position 3,575,813 of record CM055273.1, on the reverse strand, counting down.
TTATACTACACAATAATTCCAGCACAAAAATATTTACACAATTCTCTGTCCAAAATTTATATCCCAGTAAACTCCCACGTCGAACTACTTTCCGTAACCGTGAAGCGCAGTTAAAATAATTCTTAAGAAAACGGAAAATAAACACATTTTCTTGATGAATTTATTTCAAATGCTGGAAATATAAGGAATGAATGGCATTTTTGTTGAATTTATCGGAGATATAAACTTGGAAAAGTCGCGGGAATACTGGACGAGGCCTTCCGGCCTTCGTCCAGTATTCCCGCGACTTTTCCAAGTTTATACCCCGATAAATTCCACAAAAATGCCATTCATTCCTATAACCTACGGAAACTTTTAAAAATGTACAATAGCGACATATTAATTATATTAACAGCATTTTTCTGTTATGTTCATAATTATGCGATCGTTACACAATGCATATCCATAGAAAGAAGACAAAACTAGAGGATTGTTTTTCAGAAAAAAACATAAGTCTCCCCCAATACCACCACTGCATGTTATCAGGACTTGGGAAAAGTAGAATTTAAGGCAGCAACAGCATATATGTAGCTACCTTGTATTTTCTGCATAAGTTAGCTGTATATTGGGAGATAATAAAATAAAAAGTGAAGAAATATGGAAATTGAAACGTCAGGCATAAAAAGCCGAAAGTACATGTATAATTGAGCTGACACCTAATATAATCAACATTATCGTATATAATCCCCACTTTTCACTAAGTCAAGGGCCATAACTCCGTAATACTTGATGAATCCGCATCTAAAACACCAGGTGCGCAACTTCACACGATGACCAGTATTCCTGTAAGGTTTCGCGACTCTAACTGAAATACTTTTGAAGATACGCGCGACACAAGTTGAATATCCACACTTTTCACTAAGTCAAGGGCCATAACTCTGTGAATACTGGATGAATCCACATCTAAAACAACGGGTGCGCAACTTCACACGATGACCAGTATTCCTGTAAAGTTTCGCGACTCTAACTAAAATACTTTTGGAGATACGCGCGACACAAGTTGAAAATCCCCAATTTTCGCTAAGTCAAGGGCCATAACTCCGTAAATACAGGATGAATCCGCATCTAAAACCCCAGGTGCGCAACTTCACACGATGACAAGTATTCCCGTAAAGTTTCACGACTCTTAACTCAAAAACGTTTTGAGATATGCACGACACAAATTTTGTGACGGACAGACGGACGTACAAACATTTTGGGTTTAAGGGCTATTTGTTCTTTAAAAGATCAAAAGAATAGCCCCTAAACTACAATAGGTTTAGGGGCTAACGGAATAAATATATTGTATTCTATTGTCTTAGGCTCCTCCCCCTAGCCCCTAAACCGCCAATGTTAGCCAGGACAGACGGCAATAGCATTAACGTACAGCAAATTTAGGCATATCTTTTATACTTTAACTACACAATCTACGGAAACTTTTAACCAGATGGCCGCGGCCCTTATGTCGAGCCCGCCGAGGCATTTGATGGTATTTTTAAAAACTTTAACGCAGATTTCGGATGGATGGACAGACAGACGCACGCACGCATGCACGGATGCACACACAGACACCCGGACGTCATTGTGATCACTACGTCTCGCTTTCCGCAAGCGGACTCGACACAAATGTGCAATAGCGATGTAATTTGCGGCGTATGACATTTCCATACAACAAATGTTGGCATATATTTCATACCCGACAAACTAAGTTTACGCTTAACAGAATGTACAATAGTGATGTAATTTGCAATATGTGAAATTTCCACTAGATATTTTCAACTAAGTATTCTTTTATTATTGTCGCGCCGGCTTTAGCAGAAGGTGCGACTATAGTCACTGCTTTTTCCGTCGTCGTTAATGTCATCGTCAAAGTTGTCCGCGTCAACAAATGTCAAAAAGTTTGTACAAGCTTCTTCATCATGGTATAACTTTAATATTACATGATGGATTGCTTCAATATTTGGACACTTGATACATGTGAGCGTTGGGAACACACTCATGTTGCCATTAATATGACCATGAATGTTGTGACCTTCAAATTATTGCGGAAACAAAAAGTTTGCACAAGTTTCTTCATCACTATATAACTTTAATATTACTTCATGGATTGCTTTAATATTTGACACAAACAAATGGCTAAGTGTTTCCGCAAAAATGTGAAGGTACAAAAGGTCAAGGTCAAGAGTGTGTTCCAAATGTTCACATGTATCCAGTGTACACACATTGAAGCAATCTGTCAAGTAATATTAAAGTTATATATTAAAGTTATTTCCGCAAAAATGTGAAGGTAAAAAAGGTCAAGTTCATGTTAATGGCGGCATGAGTGTGTTCCAAATGCTTACATGTATCAAGTGTCAATACATTGAAGCAATCCATCAAGTAACATTTTAATGTTATACGATGATGAAGAAACTTGTACAAACTTTTTGACACAAAAAAATGGCTATTAAAGTGTTTCCGCAAACATGTGAAGGTACAAAAGGTCAAGGTCATGTTAATGGGGACATGAGTGTGTTCCAAATGTTCACATGTATCAAGTGTAAATATTGAAGCAATCCGTCAAGCAATTTTACAGTTCTATCATGAAGAAGAAACTTTTAACTTGTACAAACTTTTTGATGCAAAAAAAATGGCATGTGAAGACAAAAAAGGACAAGGTCATGAGGGTGTTCCGAATGATCACATGTAGCGAGTGTCAAAATATTGAAGCAATCCTTTAAGTAATATTAAAGTTATATCATGAAGAAACTTGTACAAATCTGCTTCCGCAAAAATCTGAAGGCAAAAACGTCAAGGTCATGTTAATGGCAGCATGACTGTGTTCCAAATGCTCACATGTATCAAGTGTCCAAATATTGAAGCAATCCGCCAGGCAATCCGTCAGGCTTTCTGCTAAAGCAAGAGCGACAAAAAAAACACAACAGTTCTGGTAAACAATACACAGACAAGCGATCCTTGAAACAGGTGAATACAACTACCAGATAAATACGTCGCAATCAGAGTTTAATTATGTTCGTTCACCTGTGTACTGCGGCGAATCGTAGGATTTCTTTTTTCCGGGAGCCAGACCTGGTGGACCCACCCTCTGGATCCGCACCTGCCTACTTACACTAGTCCTCTCCTGAAGCCCGAGCAGCCCCTGCCATTTCTGCCTAACGCCCGCGGTCTTGGGGCCGCTGCCCGGGGGTCGGTCCGGTCCCGCCAACTTGTGCCGGTGAACCTCCACATCCGTGTGATAGTCTGGTAAATCGGCGCCATCTTGTGCACAGGTGGGAGGCTCGGACCTGTGACATAAAAAAAGTGCGAGCGACTGCAGAATTGGTCTGCCACTTTGTTGACAACACGAACCCTAATCTTGCCTTGGTATATCCCTGATTTCTAAACTTAACCTTGAATCTATAAGAGCTCCAGATAAGCTGCGTATTTGCCGTAAATACCCAATTAAAATTGCCAAAAACCCAATTGAAATCAGAAATAGCGAGTATCAAAAAGCAATGAAAAATGTGTGGCATCTTTATCATGATACAGAAAACAATAAACAGATCACAAATATAGCATATTTTCGTATTTTTCTAATGAAATACCAAGATGTGTTTTCATTGAGAACCAAATCGCTTCAGAAATGATGGAGAGACAATACGCAATTACTACTTTCTTATCTGGACCCCTGACCTATTGTTCATGTTAGGAGTTATATTACTATAAATGTATACACATTGTTTTAAAGTCACTCTTTTTATGAGATTTTCGACCACATGGGTGTATTAAATGTGATTCCCTTCGGAGGTTATTGGAAATTACTATAAATGTATAGTCATTTATTATAAACTTAAAGCTCGGACCTTGTTTCTATGGCTCAAACCTTAATGTTAGTGTCAGGTCAGAAAGGTGGCGGACCAATTCTGCTGTCTAGCCAAAAAGTGTCCGTTGAAAATATCCCATGACCCACACACATGGTGTACTCTACGCTACGTTATCTATATGTTTCTATGACTGGATAAATGGGGCTTATGGGTTTTACGAACAGTGTAGATCCACGTACCCAGGATCTGCACTGTTCGCCATTCCATCAACGAAGCACCTGTCATGCTTTTAACAAACAATACTGGTATCAGGCTACAGGAGTGTGCTATTCGATCAGGAGCTACACTTGTCATAAATGCCATTAGTCCCATTTCTCCAGCCACAGCCACATATAATGTACCGTACAGTACTACATCAGGTGGGTGTGGTAATGAGATTTTTTCAATGGGAATTTTTTATGTGACAGATCAGTCTTTCACAGGGCTCCAGATAAGGAATTAGTAATTGAGTATTTTCACTCCATCATTTCTGAAGCAATTGGGTATTTCAAAATTTTAATTGGGTAAAATAAAATCACTACTGTTTACACATCAACAGACAGCAATTATTGAATTAGTTTGCTCCGAAATGAAAACATATCTTGGCATTTCATTAGAATTGTCTCCTTGGATGTGTTTTCAAGGAAAATAGGAAAAATATGCTATATTTGTGGTCTGTTTATTGTTTTCTGCAGCATGATAAAGGTACCACAAAATTGGTATTTCTTTTTGATACTCGCTACTTCTGATTTCAATTGGGTATTTACACAAATACGCAGCTTATCTGGAGCTCTGCTTTCACCTGTGGTCTTGTGTGATGTCTTTCTTGGTACATAAAAGTCGCCGAGCTTTACGACACGTACCCAGGATGAGGTTCCCTCGGAAAGCTTGCATGATTCAATCGGGTTAAAATCCAGCTGTAAACATATAAATAGAGTTTATTCAACTACCATTTTGAAATACCGGATCTATTTCCCCTCCACCTCCCCCCCCCCCCCCCCCCCCCACACCCCCCCCCCCCCCCCCCCCCCCTGGAGACATCTGGAAATCTGATAAAGAAACGAGTGTGGTATTTTAAAATGACGGTGAAATAAAGTGTATATTACATACTCTTGGAAAAAAATTGAAATTTGCACTTAGACAAACTTATAACGTTGTCAAAATTGACAAAGCGAAGAATTTTTTTCTGGAAATGACGTCTCGCGAACGTCTAGGACTTAGTGATTTACTGAGATTCTGGAGGATTTATTTCCTTGAAGGAAATATTTCCTCCTAGTAGGCCGGCCGGAGGAAATATTTCCTTCAAGGAAATAAATCCTCCAGAATCTCAGTAAATCACTGTAAGTAGCATGCATTATATCATGAAATGTGGAGAAACGCGGCTTATGGGATTTGTGACCAGTGTAGCTCCTGATTGTATTATATAACACACTCCTGTAGTCTCATAATGATCTATATTGCTTGTTACAACAAGCATGACAAGCGTTTGATTGATGGAATGGCGAACAGTGCAGATCCTGATCTGGATCTACACTGGTCACAAAATACATAAGCCCCGTTTCTCCAGTCACAGTCACAAATCGGTTAATGAATTTTGTAAATATAGGATCTGACATGAGTGATGATTGAATATGATATTTATGAGTTAAAGGTACATGCCCACTCAGTAGCCACAAAATGACATCATCTGACAAATTGTTTGGCAAAATAAACATTAATTCACCATTACACCACGTATTGATTGGCATTATTATATATTTTATATCAGACGTAAATTTCCACACTGATATCAGGGGCGATAACTGTGTTTCATTAAAATGTTAACGGACAGTACTACTTTATTATCTGTACATGTATTTATTTCTTGATGTGCAATGAACATACTTTATAATTTGTTGAAAATATTTGGGGTTTTTTCGGTGACGCTAAATATAATTAATATATACCGTCTATTTAACCAGGTGAGCTGATTATCGTGAAATAATGCACAAGTAATTGGGTCCTTACGCGAAACAAATGATTGAGCGTAGCGAACCGAGTTTGTTTAGCGGTAGGACCCAATAACGAGGAAATTATTTCAAGATAATCAGCTCACCTGGTTAAATAAATGTTTGTAAGTGCAAAAGTAAAATGTTTGTAAGTGCAAAAGTACGAAGCTTAGTGAAATATAAAGACAATCCATGACCTAGATAGTGTAGTGATCTAATTAGTACATACATGTATTTATCACATTAGAGCTTTTTAATACACTTTGTTAATACACCGCGAATGTCCATTTTAAGCAATAAAGTAACTAAATTTATGGTAATGTTTGAAATCAAATACCTTGACTTGTGATCTGAATAAATATCACATTCTATCCACGTGCATGTCAGCACAGGTGATCGGCATGTTGATTTGATAGTGTAGTATACTTTTTTAGACATGTAGACAAAAATAAAATGAAGTCATTCTATAGTCAATGTATTGTACATGTAATACATTGACTATAGAATGACTTCATTTTATTGTTTTTCTACATACATGTCTAAAAAAGTACATAGAGGATATTCATATTTTTGCAACGAATATGACATATATGTTCATCGAGTGGTGTGAAATGTCTATATTTCACTAGTGCACTCGTGAAATATGGACATTTCACACCACGAGATGAACATATATGGCATATTCCTTGCAAAAATATGAATATTCTATTTATTATATACCGCTTCATGGAAAAGTGAACACAATTTTTTTCGGCCGGATATTTTGAAGAAAAAAAATTTAAAATTTAAAAAACATTTTTTTTTTAAATAATTATTGAAAATTGTGTGAAACCAAAAATAAGTGAACAAATTTGTTTTCGGACGGATATTTTGAAAAAAATATTTTAAAATTTAAAAAAAAACATTTTTTTTTAAATAATTATTGAAAATTGTGTGAAACCAAAACAAAAGAGAACAATTTTTTTTTCGGCCAGATATTTTGAAAAAAATATTTTAAAATTTAAAAAACATTTTTACAGAAATATGAATATAGATAGCGGAAGTTGTTTATTGCATCGATGACAACATATGACTTTTATTTACATCGTATCACTATATATTTCATGGGTAGGTATGTAATAAAATACACTATCCTATCAACATGCGATCGCCTGTGCCTGTCAGCATGTAAATTAATTAAGATTCAAATACACACACTCACATGACATGAAGTGTATAAATGATAACTAGAGCAGAGTCGATGCCATCACAATATACATGTACCCACTTTTCCCAAATGCTAAGTCGAAACTGGAAAATGAATTCATAGAACACGGATACCCCACATACCGCTTTGATAATAAACAAGGAAAAATTCAATGTCCAAAAGGCTATGGCCCGGTGTTGAATCAAAAATCAAATTAAACTTTGTGCATGTACTCATCATAAGAAAGCTACATACCAAGTTTCAGGTATGTAACTATTAGGGTTTAAAAGTTTTACAACTTACAAGCCAAAACTGGAAAAAGTCGAAAGAGGGAGATAATCTATGACCCCCGGGGTCGAATCGAAATAAACTTCGCATATCTACTCATCATAAGGAAGCTACATACCAACTGTCAGGTCTGTAGCTATTATGGTTTAAAAGTTTTACAAGTTACAAGACAAAATTGGAAAATTCTAAGTAAAAAAGGGGGAGATAATCCATGACCCAGGGGTCAAATCAAAAATCAAAATAAATATGCGCATCTACTCATCATAAGGAAGCTACATACCAAGTTTCAGATCTGTAGCTATTACGGTTTAAAGGTTTTACGACTTACAAGGCAAAATTGGAAAATTCTAAGTCAAGAGGGGAGATAATCCATGATCCCAGGTACCCCTAAATATGTAAAAAAAAAATTCCAAGTGTGTGGGCTTCTGACCTTGACTCGGGCGGCACGAACGTGAATTTGTCACAGGGTGGTAGAGGTCCATTGGAGCAACGTGTGTGTGAAATGAAAAGCAGATATGAGCAATGAAATAGAAGTTATAACCGATTTCTCTGATGTTAAGTTTTGTAAAGAGGCTAAGTATGTGACCCTGACCTCGAGATCAGCAGGGATTTATCACAGCATGATAGTAGAGCCTTACAGGAATGCATGCATGAAATATTAAGAATGTTCGATGAAAGAAATAGAAGTTATAACATATTTCTCTGATGTTAAGTTTTGTAAAGAGACTAAGTATGTCACCTTGACCTTGGGATCAGCGGGGTTGGACGGTCACAGATTTGTCACAGCATGATAGTACAACCTTAGAGAAATGTATGAGTGAAATATTAAGAGTTTTAAATGAAGGAAATAGAAGTTTTGATGTTAAGTTTTGTAACAATACCAAGTATTTGACCTTTACCTTGATGTTAAGTTTTGTAGAGAGACCAAGCATTTGACCTTGACCTTGGGATGAGCGGGGGTTGGAAGGTCGTGGATTTGGCACAGCATGGTAGTAGAGCCTTACAGGAATGCATGTGTGAAATATTAAGCATATTAGATGATGGAAATAGAAGTTATAACAATATTTCTCTGATGTTAAGTTTTGTAAAGAGACTAAGTATTTGACCTTGTGATCAGCGGCGGTTGGACGGTCGTGGATTTGGCACAGCATGGTAGTACAGCCTTACAGGAATGCATGTGTGAAATATTAAGCATATTAGATGAAGGAAACAGAAGTTATAACAATATTTCTCTGATGTTAAGTTTTGTAAAGAGACTAAGTATGTCACCTTGACCTTGGGATCAGCGGGGGTTGGATGGTCGTAGGTTTCTCACAGCATGATAGTACAACCTTAGAGGAATGCACAAGTGAAATATTAAGAACGTTCAATGAAGTAAATAGCAGTTATAACTTATTTCTCTGATGTTAAGTTTTGTAAAGAGACCAAGTATTTGACCAGTAACCTTGGGATCAGCAGGGTTTGGACGGTCGTGGATTTGGCACAGCATGGTAGTAGAACCTTACAGGAATGCATGCGTGAAATATTAAGCATTTTAGATGAAGGAAATAGAAGTTACAACATATTTATGTGATGTTAAGTTTTGTAAAGAGACTAAGTATTTGACCTTGACCTTGGGATCAGCGGGGGTTGGACGGTCGTGGATTTGGCACAACATGGTAGTACAGCCTTACAGGAATGCATGTGTGAAATATTAAGCATATTAGATGAAGGAAACAGAAGATATAACAATATTTCTCTGATGTTAAGTTTTGTCAAGAGACTAAGTATTTGACCTTGACCTTGGAATCAGTGGGGGTTGGACGGTCATGGATTTGGCACAGCATGGTAGTACAGCCTTACAGGAATGCATGTGTAAAATATTAAGCATTTTAGATGAAGGAAATAGAAGTTATAAGTTATAACAATATTTCTCTGCCTGTTAAGTTTAGTGACGGACAGACGCATGGACGGACTCCAGTATACCCCCTGTATATATTTATATATAAATAGAAATTCACTTTGTGCATCTACACACTATAAGGAAGGCACACACCAAGTTTCAAGGCCCGACATATTATGGTTAAAAAGTTTTACTACTTACAGGGCAAAATTTGGAAATTCTAAGTCGAAAAGGGGGAGATAATCCATGACCGGGGGTCAAATAAAAAATAGAAATTCACTTTGCACATCTATACACCATAGGGAAGGCACACACCAAGTTTCAAGGCCCGACCTATTATGGTTAAAATGTTTTACTTCCTACAAGGCAAATTGAAAATGGAGAGATAATCCATGACTGTGGATCAAAAATCGAAATTCACGTTTTGCATCTACATACCATGACAATCAGTCTTTGAAACTATACCGTTAAGGCGTTTATTTAACCCGACTAGGTGAGCTGATTATCGTGAAATAATGCACGAGTGATTGGGTCCTTACGCATTATTTCAAAATAATCAGCTCACCTGATGAAATAAACGTTTTCTTACATTTAAGACACGATACTTTATAACAAGAGCTCCACGGAGCAAGATGTCCCGCCTATCGCAGTTTGATAGTACATAAGGAGCTTGTAATAATCTTGGGGTTAGTGAGCACCCTGGGCTTTCTGTAGAATGATGTGAGATGTCAAAAATACACCTCTGAAATAGTAAAGCATTCCAATGAGAGAAAGAGAAGTTATGATGAAGTGTAAAGTTTTTGAAACAAAACATTTTCTAAGTCCTTGACCTTGGGGTTAGCGGGCACCATATGCTTTCTGTAGAATGATGCAGGATGGTGTTACAAATGCACCTATGAAATATTAAAGCATTCTATCAATGGAAACAGAAGTTATTGCAGATTAACCCCAATGTTATTTTTTATGATGGACAGATGGATAGATGGACGAACAGATACCTTTTGCATCCCTATATCCCCTTTTCGTATCGCGAGGGGATAATAAACTGAAAACCAAACACTTATTTTCCAACAAACACAGCTAAACACAAACAAAAATGCCGCGAACGACATGTATCTCCTGGCACCGATGCTAAATTTCTATACTAAACATTTTTGAAGTCCGTGACCTTGACATTGGGGTTACCGGACACCATAAACTTTCTGCAGATGATGCGGAATGTTCTTACAAATGCTTGTATGAAATATTAAAACATTCCATCAAGGGAAACAGAAGTTACAATAAATTAAAGCAAGTGTTAAGTTTTCAAAACTGAGCATTTGCTAAGCCTGTGACCTTGACCTTGGTGTTAGCGGGTACCATGGGCTTTCTGTAGAATCATGCCGGATGTTGCTATAGTTTACAGCTAACAAGTATTAAAGCATTCCATCAAGGGAAACAGAAATTGTATTAAATTAAACTGAGCATTCAGTTTTCCAAACCCGGAATTTTCTAAGCCTGTGACATTGACCACAGTGTTGATGTATACCAAGTTTGGAGGTTGTAGGACTAATAATTTTCCGGAAACTGAGCTAAATGTAAAAACTTAACATTGAATGCATGTGAAATGTAGGTCAAGGTAACATGGGCTCCCTCTGGATGAGATGGTTAAACCACAGTGTTGATGGTGACACAATAAACTGTGCCCACTAAGCCAGAGACTACCAAACACGTTGTATCTATAGGCGCGTATGCATTACGACTATTTGTGTGATTTTCATACAACGGTGGCGAATGCCAGTTTTATACCTTTCTGTAGTGTCCGGTGTGCTGGTGAGTCACGATCACCCGGTTAGCTCAGTTGGTAAGAGCGCCGTGTTACGGGGGTCGTGGGTTCAAACCCCACATCGGGCGACACTTTTTCCCATTAGAAATACTTCATTTCTAAATTACATAATCTTCAAATTCGGACGCATTTTAATTGTTTTGTATATTCTGGAAATCGGCGTGACACATCATTAGTCACATGACCCGATATGTTTGGGGGTAAATCCACAGGCACTTCGTGGTAGGAGCGAGAAAAGTCTCTTTAAATCCTACCCATTTTACTCAGATATTAAATATCAAGAAGGTAGGACACTCGCCATCTTTTCAACCAACGGAAAATAGATTATTTACCTTGGGCCCGGCTTGCTAATTCAGTAATTGTAACGCGCACAAAGGTCAGGACCCTGTTGGTCCCAGCCTTCGTGCGCGTTACAATTACTGAATTACAGAGCCTGACCAAAGGCACACTAATACCATTTACATTGGTTGAAAAGATGGCGAGTATCCTACCTTCTAGATATTTAATATCGGAGCAAAATTGGGTATGATTTAAAGAACGTTTTGTTCATACCCCAAAGTGCCTGTGGGTAAATCGATACATTTTGCTCTAAAATACATAATTTTTATGCCAGAATATTTCACATTTAGAACTACGAAAATACTAAATACAGTGGATATACCTAGGTTCTGGATAATAAGCCTTCGTTGGCCAGTTACTAGAGCTATAAGCATACAATCAAAGGACTGAAAGTCCAGAAATTCTGCGCAGTACGTGTGTGTGGATAAGCAATATGCTAAAAATTGGTTTGCATTCATTTTGATTGGGTCATAGAAGGGATCCAATCAATCAATCTAGCCTTCTGCTGAGTAGGACATCCTTACCATATGGTCGACCTACATGGTTCGGCCCTCTTGTACCATTTTGGCAAATGCAATGCTCGCCGATGAGAAAGCATACTCCTGAGGATAGGAACATAATCCTTGCATATACAGAAATTCTTAATGGGGCATAACAGGATTTAACTCTCAAGTACCAGGGGGCCGAAATGGTTGGTACATGAGGGCCAAACCATGTAAGTGGGCATTCCGACAAGATGAATACCGATCGCTAAATTACCCTTCGCTACTCCCTCCTACCTCCCCCTCAAAAATAAGAGAACAAATGTTTATTGCTGGTAACAAAGGCATATATTCAAATATGGTTTATATAATAGTGTAAAAAATAGTCATTTTAGGTGTTGGAGTATCTATCCTGTTGTAACATGTTGCGCATATTAGCTCGCAAGTACCAGGGGGGCTGAAATGGTTGGTACATGAGGGCCAAACCATGTAAGTCAGCATTCCATTAAGGATGATGGATTGATTATTGGTGTTTAACGGCCTATCAACAGCCAGGTCATGTAAGGCCGGGCCAACAGGATGGAGTGTCCTGGAATTCAACCTGTAAAAAAAGTAAGGGAAATTCCCAAAATCAGAGCTCAATATTTACATAAACTATATATTCTGCCCTGAAATTAGAGTGCTGTGGATTGATTGATTGATTATTGGTGTTTAACGGCCTATCAACAGCCAGGGTCATGTAAGGCCGGGCCAACAGGATGGACTATCCTGTATTCAACCTGTATAAAATGAGGGAAATTCCCAAAATCACAGCTCAATATTCACATAAACTATATATATTCAGCCCTGAAATTAGAATCTCCTGGCCTGGTGCCAGATCCATGCTGCACCAGAATCACTTAAGTCTTAGCTCACCCAAAAGCAATATGATTAGCTTTTAATGCTATTACTTTCTTATGGGGCATAACAGGATTTAGCTCTCAAGTACCAGGGGGCCAAAGTTAGTACATGATGGCCAAACTATGTACGTTGGCACTCCATAAGGATGAACACCAATCGTTAAATTACCCTTCGCTACTCCCTCCTACATGTACCTCCCATGCAGTCTTGTTGAATGCACAGGAATGTTGGGGGGGGGGGTGGGGTGGTTGGGGGGGGGGGGGGGGGGGGGGGGGGGGGAATGGGGGGGGGGGGGGAAGTTATTTTCACATACATGTACCATCAATCACTTCTTCTCCAAAACCAGATCTGCAATATCACTTCTCTGAAACCAGATCTGCAGTGGAAAAAAAAAGAGTAAATAATATCAATAATTGGACAATATTCACGCAAACCATGGAAATGAATTGTTAATTATTTAAATAATATGTGACCATGTTTAACCACAGGTGCCAGACAATTTTATTAATGTACGTATATGTTTATAGTAGTATATGAATAAGGTAGACAGCGAGAATCCATTCACTAAACACGACAGAACAAAAAACAACAACACGCAGAGTGATTTCTCTTGGAAGAGTCGTCTAGGGGAAATCACTCTGCGTGTTGTATATGGGATTCCCCCCTTGCCTATTTCCTTTGATTTCACTGAACAGTTTCACTTTTACACTAGTCTGTGTAGTATAATATCTGTGCCACAAATTTCTTGTTACGATATGCACCGCGATTGTAGTTCCCAATCAAACTCGCGATGTATCCTGTAGATGAACTCAGTAGCTGTGTTCTATTTATATCATACTTTCAGTTTCGATTCCAGGCAGGCTACCAGATAATGTTTTCTTGGTATGAATTAAATAAAATAGCTTCCACCACGCTGATTATTAAAAAAATATTGTGCAATAGAAGATGAGATAACTTATTTATAATATAACAATAAATGTGGATATATTATCACAATAGAACCGATACAAATCTTACATATTCTTTGTGTTTATGGAATGGGTCGGCATAAAATGGCGGTCGGAAAATACTATACGGAGACATGCGGTTGTATCATTGCGCGTGAAAAAAAAAATTCTTCAAATGAATACATGCCAGTTTATATTATATTATATCAGATAAACATTTTCTTAATATAAATGTCGTGCAGAAAAAATAACAACACATGTATTACACGACACAATACAAATTATGTTAGCTCATATCAGAACTATTTTTCATGGCGTATATAGCGACGTATGTGTATCGGTCAGCATAACCCGCGAAAAGATATTATTATGCAACACGACAGTTAATATTTGATAAAATAAGAAAGTTTTTTGAGAAATTATATAACTGTAGCGAAAAAAAATGTAGCTGGCGAAAAATATGAGTGAAACGTTCATAATGCACCGTTCACATTCGCATTCTTTAACATGGCGTAGGTAAAATTATGAACGTGCGTTGGCTGCTAAAATCAAAGGACTGAAAGTCCAGAAATTCTGCGCAGTACGTGTGTGTGGATAAGCAATATGCTAAAAATTGGTTTGCATTCATTTTGATTGGGTCATAGAAGGGATCCAATCAATCAATCTAGCCTTCTGCTGAGTAGGACATCCTTACCATATGGTCGACCTACATGGTTCGGCCCTCTTGTACCATTTTGGCAAATGCAATGCTCGCCGATGAGAAAGCATACTCCTGAGGATAGGAACATAATCCTTGCATATACAGAAATTCTTAATGGGGCATAACAGGATTTAACTCTCAAGTACCAGGGGGCCGAAATGGTTGGTACATGAGGGCCAAACCATGTAAGTGGGCATTCCGACAAGATGAATACCGATCGCTAAATTACCCTTCGCTACTCCCTCCTACCTCCCCCTCAAAAATAAGAGAACAAAATGTTTATTGCTGGTAACAAAGGCATATATTCAAATATGGTTTATATAATAGTGTAAATAGTCATTTTAGGTGTTGGAGTATCTATCCTGTTGTAACATGTTGCGCATATTAGCTCGCAAGTACCAGGGGGCTGAAATGGTTGGTACATGAGGGCCAAACCATGTAAGTCAGCATTCCATTAAGGATGATGGATTGATTATTGGTGTTTAACGGCCTATCAACAGCCAGGGTCATGTAAGGCCGGGCCAACAGGATGGAGTGTCCTGAATTCAACCTGTAAAAAAAGTAAGGGAAATTCCCAAAATCAGAGCTCAATATTTACATAAACTATATATTCTGCCCTGAAATTAGAGTGCTGTGGATTGATTGATTGATTATTGGTGTTTAACGGCCTATCAACAGCCAGGGTCATGTAAGGCCGGGCCAACAGGATGGACTATCCTGTATTCAACCTGTATAAAATGAGGGAAATTCCCAAAATCACAGCTAAATGAATTGTTAATTATTTAAATAATATGTGACCATGTTTAACCACAGGTGCCAGACAATTTTATTAATGTACGTATATGTTTATAGTAGTATATGAATAAGGTAGACAGCGAGAATCCATTCACTAAACACAGACAGAACAAAAAACAACAACACGCAGAGTGATTTCTCTTGGAAGAGTCGTCTAGGGAAATCACTCTGCGTGTTGTATATGGGATTCCCCCCTTGCCTATTTCCTTTGATTTCACTGAACAGTTTCACTTTTACACTAGTCTGTGTAGTATAATATCTGTGCCTCAAATTTCTTGTTACGATATGCACCGCGATTGTAGTTCCCAATCAAACTCGCGATGTATCCTGTAGATGAACTCAGTAGCTGTGTTCTATTTATATCATACTTTCAGTTTCGATTCCAGGCAGGCTACCAGATAATGTTTTCTTGGTATGAATTAAATAAAATAGCTTCCACCACGCTGATTATTAAAAAAATATTGTGCAATAGAAGATGAGATAACTTATTTATAATATAACAATAAATGTGGATATATTATCACAATAGAACCGATACAAATCTTACATATTCTTTGTGTTTATGGAATGGGTCGGCATAAAATGGCGGTCGGAAAATATTATACGGAGACATGCGGTTGTATCATTGCGCGTGAAAAAAAAAATTCTTCAAATGAATACATGCCAGTTTATATTATATTATATCAGATAAACATTTTCTAATATAAATGTCGTGCAGAAAAAATAACAACACATGTATATTCACACGACACAATACAAATTATGTTAGCTCATATCAGAACTATTTTTCATGGCGTATATAGCGACGTATGTGTATCGGTCAGCATAACCCGCGAAAAGATATTATTATGCAACACGACAGTTAATATTTGATAAAATAAGAAAGTTTTTTGAGAAATTATATAACTGTAGCGAAAAAAAATGTAGCTGGCGAAAAATATGAGTGAAACGTTCATAATGCACCGTTCACATTCGCATTCTTTAACATGGCGTAGGTAAAATTATGAACGTGCGTTGGCTGCTAAAAAAAATCACTACGCGATCCTGCGAGACCTGGAAAATCCATTAAACAAACCTAAATTCAACCCACAGGGGCTTGAATAAAAATCACTACGCGATCCTGCGAGACCTGGAAAATCCATTAAACAAACCTAAATTCAACCCACAGGGGCTTGAATAAAAACAATTATTCAAAACTTTTTAAAACAATAAACTTATCGTAAAAGTGCTGTGAAACCAGATTTATCAAAAAGTGCTGATCGTTTCCATGTCGTCCATTTTGTTAACGTATCATCCAGGCACTTGTAGAAAATAGACTGTGACCTTAGACTCTGGATTTTTGTTGTTGGGTTATTCTCATCCTGTAGTGTGGCGCACCATCGGATCAGAGTGAAAAAATGGTTATCTAAATTATCAGAGGAGTGTACAGTAAACAATTTTCCACCATTTCCTTTGCCAGTCATAAATGACAATAATATTATCACAAGGCTAATAATCATACTGCAAGATGCTTTCAGATCACGTTTAATCTTCATTTGTGGTACATGTTATTTTACCATATTCATTAAATTGCACACTACAGGCAGTATATATACCAACAACAAGATAATAACAATCTACAAACTGTAGAATATTATTCTGAGCATTTTTATAATCAACAGAACAATAAATTATATTAAAAACACGGAGTTTATATCTACATCTGTGTAATCAAATATAATTCTGTGTTTGTTTTTTTATTGTTTTTCATATAAGACCCCCCAGTATAATAAGAAGCTCTCTTCTGGTAATTGGACAGCTACCAGTCTGTGTTTACATGACATTGACTGCTCAAAATGGCTAAAGAATCCAGTGACGCAGACTGACAGAACCATGCTTTGTAAATCTTTTTCAATAATGATGTTTATGAGTGGACAAAAGTGGGAATAGCTGAAATACAAAATTTTGAAGGTATTCTAACAATTTTGATTAAAACCTTACATGACCAAGGGCGATGTGGAATATTTTTCTCCATTTGACAGATAGGTGTCTTCTGCAAAAAATGTCTGGGAAACTGACAATGAAAGTTTCCGTGATTAGTCACAAATGCGGTTTACGAAAATTCCCGACGCGGGGGTAATCCCGACAAATGGTTACGCTACTGTAGTGTTAAGAATATTTTTTAATGACCATTTTAACATTTAATATAAATCTGCATTTAAATTTGATTTAGCGATTGTAATTTAGTTGTTTGAAGCTTCAAACATGATTAATGTTCAGATTTGCAACTGCGCTCCTCGACAGGGGAGATAATTATAACGAGCAGGTGCACGAAATGGACGAAATCCGACTTCAAGAATTGTTTACAAAGGTGTTTCATGTAAATACAAACAATAATTTACCATCAAAGACACGCTAGAAACATATG
Source organism: Conchocele bisecta (assembly GCA_029237695.1). Classification (NCBI taxonomy): domain Eukaryota; kingdom Metazoa; phylum Mollusca; class Bivalvia; order Lucinida; family Thyasiridae; genus Conchocele; species Conchocele bisecta. The sequence goes on along the minus strand of CM055273.1, from coordinate 3,558,214 downwards.
TGTTATGAACACACATATCAGCGTCTCCAGAAATGTGTCCGTGTTTTCCCGGATTGCCGTTATCAATCTTCAAAATAACCAAAATAACTTACTTTCACATTCTCTGTTGTTGTTGTTGTCTACTTTCATTTTTGTGTATGACGTCATCAATTTTTGAAAGTGTAGACTGGTGTTACGAACAAAAGCTAGTGCGATTATACAGGTATCAGGTCAAATCATTCGCTTGCCAAATCGTCCGCAAGTCAATTCGTCCGCTATTTGGTCAATTGCAAATCGTCCGCCATATTGGTCAATTCGTTCGCTACCTCAATAATCCAATAGTCAAATCCTCTATTTGGTTAAATCATCCGATTTTACAAAACATCGGACTAAATGACTTGCGGACGATTTGAATTGTATTCATTATACATACCCATTGTAGCTGAACTACTCAAGACGGACCATTGCCGTCACCTCCAGGAAGAATGTGACCGGATAAATGAGGTTTATGGTCTTATTGAGCAGTGTAGATCCCATGTAGACCCAGACTCGCGTGCGCATCCGCGCAGTCTGATCATGCTCTGCACTGCTCCTCATTCGATCTGTGAAACACTAAGTACTGTCTGTCTGTTCCACGTTTTGCTGCCTGTAAAAAAAAATTGTTTATCAATAGCAAAAGCCATCCTCCCTATGACGTCGTGTACGTTGTTGGTGATAAATGACGTGTTCGACCGTACTATTATGTATAAACATGGCATAACGGGACACATGTAATGTAAATGTGCACATGTCATACATCAAAAGAAAGCTAATTGGATATTCATTTGAATTATCACAAACAATAGTGTGCTCCATGCACATGTTTCAAATGGTACCGACTAGCGAATGTCATTGACGTCCAAATTTGCGTGTAGACGCTTAACAACGATCAACACTCGGGTGAATGTTCATGTTATTATTTTACCTTTCTCATCGTCGGAACTCATTCATTGTTGTACTAATGATTAGCGTTAAGATGTGAAATGCGTATGTCCGTGAAGTATTGTCAAGTGAGTTATTTTGGAATGACGTCGTTTTTGCGGTGAAGTAAACCAGTGTAGACACGTGAAAAATAGAAAATAAATACCCCACATCTGAAGTGAAGATATATTGATACTTAAAATATCTTAAGAATTCAAGGCCAGTTTATCATACATAACTATTAGTGTTGTATTAATTAAGTTATCAAACTATAAATGGTTTGTCATTTCGTCGCCAAATCAATAAATAAGAGATGAATTTGTAATTTGGAGAATTATGTCACAAATGAAAAACGTTAGCAGGAACATACTTTCATTCACAAAGCGAGGCGACTAAACAACTACTTCGGGTATATATTATGCATATTGCTTAGATGCACACTTTTCATTAGGGTATAAATAGTGACACAATTCTTTCTCTGATATATCTAAAAACCCGCGAGCAGTGACATAATTCATCATGTTACCATGCACTGACTACCGTTTCGCTGCAGATAAGACAAAATGCTTCAAACGATTTATTACAAGATATGGTCAGCATTGTACACTTCTACATATATGTAACCGGGCCACGCTTTCCGTGGATATCATAGACTAAATCCGGACTAATGGCCATAGTTCTACTGGTCAGGTTGGGACACAAGAAACTGTAAATACAATATTTACGAGTGTAATATAATAATTATACAAGTCAATTCAAGATGGCTCCGTCGCTGTTGGACAATGTCAGAAAAGTACGCCAACACCTGTGCGCGCATGCACATGCGTTTTGTTAGTCAAGTGACATATATATATGCACTAACCCTATGCTGTATCCCAACTTAATCAGAACCTAATCTCCAAACATAACACGTATAGCTATTAGAAAAAACAATCTGCATGACTGTGCTGGACCGGCGTGTCTTTCCGGTTTGGAATCACCCTATCCATGACCATCGCTTGGAATCGAACGATACGCGTACGGTCTGCACATGAACGGGATATAGAAACACACACATATACAATCCTGGACACACTAACATACGACAAGCACGTCCTGAAAAGTATATTACCTATTAGTTTCAGACCATAAATATAAATATAAGACAAGTGATCCCCAGATGGATCTGTACTCGATCGGAACTGGCAGAAAGTCTCTCTGGTAAGGATTGCCTTGTCGATGAATAGTACTGGGAAATTAACGAAACGATGTGTACAGGCTCGGGTGGGCTAACACATGAAGCTAAACTAAATAAATTAAGTCAAACCAAATCTGAAAAAGTGTATTAATTACCTATTAGTATCAGGCTGTAAATATAAATATAAGACAAGTGATCTCTCCCCCAGGCCATCCAATGCGTCTGTACTCGATCGGAACTGGCCCGGGAAAGTCTTTACGGCAGGGATTGCCTTGCGGAGGATTAGTACTTGGCATTTAACAAAACGATATGTACATGACAATCGGGGCTAAAACATGAAGCTAAACTACATAAATTAACGCAAACCCAATCTCCAAGCATAACATATTATAGCTAGTATGACAACCAATCTTTGCGACAATATATATAAATTGATGACTCTATGTAATAATACATATACATATCACTGCCCACCCCTCCCTCTGTACCATACACTATTCCGATGACACCATGTGCATGTACTAGGACAACTTGCAACCTCTACCCCCAACTCCCACTAACCAATAATTATCTCCCAATACTGGCGACCGCACCCTCTATATTTTTTTCCACAGGTGGCAGCCAATCGCCTCCTGTTTATAACCCTTAATACGTATAAAGAAAAATACAACAATCGCATGCTCTATATATGTAACGGGGGGTCGACTTATAAATCGCAGAAATTATATTATGACAAATGTACAGGTGTTGAAAAATGTATTTGATACAAGATAACAAATAATGATAACAATAAACGGATAGGTATTGTAACATTTATTTCACAATCTTCAACGGCTACATATATCGGGTGAGACGAAAACAAACGTTCACAAATGTAACTTCCTATAACTCCTATTCTACTCAACATAAATAATAGAAACTTTGCTTGCTGATTCATCAGGATGTTCTAGATGTAACTTGCATAAATATGATCTTGATAAACCGAACACTTTACAAATGACCAATTATGCAATTTGGTGGGTAGAAATGTACAATGTCGGTAGAGTTCAAATTTCTGTTAATCGTACCAACTTATATGCATGATGTAACTACACACACTGGTCGATCGGCCCACCATCTTCTTCTACCACAGTACGCAGAAGTTTCTTCCATCAATAAATAATTCTTCTGATCTCAGCCAATATCACTTTCTCCCAACATCTCTGAATCTCTGTTTGAGTACCGCTTCAGTCAACTTATCTTGTCGACGACTGTACACTTTCTCACTAAGAGAATCCCACACATAGTTGTCCATTGGATTGCAGTCCGGGCTTTGTGGCGGCCACTCATCTTGTTTGATGAACTCTGTGGTAGCATCCTACAAATAATATTGTGTTTCCCTGATGGAATGGGAGGATGCACCATTATGCTGGAACACATAGTAATCATTTGGGTACATACGCCGACAGTCACGTAGCAAACCCCTCTCTAATAATGACATGTAGCTATCATTGTTCACTTTCACCTTCTCCGTGTTGATAAAGTGAATGTTCGTCTTTCTATGCCAGGAGACACCGTCCAAAACTGTTGTGGTAAAGGCATACTTTGCGTAATGCCGGGACCACAGGTTAGCCGGCAGAGAAAATCTGCGAGAGTCTTGCATCAATTATATTGTCAGTTTCAACCTGAAAATTCGCATGATTAGTCATTTGTACAGTATTCGGTCTATCATGATCGAATTGATAGGAGTTATAGACAACATCCTGAACTATCACTATTAGTTGGGGGGTTTAATCTAAAACAAAAAACTCAATTGTTCACATTTGTCTACAAGCACCATTTTTGGACTAGTGTTAAATATGACCATGACATTTCATTTGTTGGAGAGAGCCAAGCTGGTCTCCCGCTGTGGCGGCCATATTTGACAATTCAAGATGGCCGCCATCCAGATTGAGACAATGCAACAACTTGACAACTAAAAGTAGTAGAATAATAAATTAAACCATTTTATATAGGCTTTCGGGTATGGGGAATTCATTTCCAGTATTACTTTTTTAATTTCGAGGTCAAGGTTACGTACTAAGGTCACCGTCAAGGTCATTTTGGCATAAAGTATTGATATTTCGAGACAATATCTTACTTTATCCCGTCAACACAGTGCGTATGTGCCGTGAAACACGGTGCCGTGAAACATTTTTGATATTCAGTCAATATTATTTTTGCATTTTACAGCCATTTGTAGGTGTTGACGGGATAAATAGAATAGTAGATTAGTGCGTGAATGGGAAAAACTATCTGGCGCGGCACGGAAACGGGATGTGTTCGGCAGAGCCTCGCCCATCCCGTTTCCTGAGCCTTGCCAGATCTTTTTCCCCATTCACGGCACAAACCTACTATTCTCTATATATATATATATATTAGGTTTGATTATAATATCCAGGAATATAAATTATCATTCATCATGCCATAGTGTTTGCTTATTGATTTAATTAGTTTATAGCCCGAATCATGACCCTGATCACGCTTATGACTTGCTACTCATATCACGCGGGTGCCGCGAAAAAAAATTGTTTTATCATACTGAGTGAAAATGGTGAAGGTGCCGACGCGGTTTGCGAATTGGCAGTGTATCAGTCGTGATGTGACGAAACTACACATGCAGTTCCAGTGGCGGCGTAGTGGTCGTCGGGTGTCACTGGTTTCTCTCTCAGTGTTGAGGCAAAATTCGTACTCTCACTATACGTCCAATGTGCAGGGGGCGCATGGGTCATTTGATATGTGGAGCAAATGGCAATCCGCTGCTGTTCCCATGTTCAAATAATGGTTGTTCGTTATCGAACTTGAATTATTGATGTGTCGATGTGTTCGCTCTTTGAAAGAGGGTGACTTCCTTCTCTACGTTCAAGTGTGTGATGAGCTTTGTGCCTGGTTCTTTGTTCTGGACCAGTCCAATTATGCCCGCTGGTTGCCTATTCACGTCGGAGACATGGTCGAGCTCACTGTGAAACATCCACCAGTGTATGCAAAGTATTTGAATGGAAACTTCACGGTCCAAAGATCCGAGCACAGGTTCAGCCTCATGGCAAATGACCAGTACCACGAACAGACCACACACTTTCCAGGGAAATGGTGGAGCTTCTGACTTGTAAGATGCCACTGATGCCAAAGCATTGTACATGTTGGCTGAGCCTGATTGTGTCAGAATGGTTTAATAGTTTGAAGGTGTCTACAAACTTGCTTTAGCAAAAACTGGTCACCACGAGGAAGCAAGTAGCTAGCCTACATTCTATGTTTCTCAATGACATGCAGGCATTCATGAAGGTGGTGGTCGGATTGGGCAATCCATGCTCAACTACAGATCATCATATTGTTGTTCTTGATACACATGGCATGATGGAGCATGATGTAGTGGTGTCTATCCCAAATTGATGAGGTTGGTAAGGCACTTCATGATGAATATGTGAATACACGGCTAGACAATGTGACAGTTCCTCTGTCTGATACAGTAAAGAGGAACAATGTCTTCACTTTCTCTAAACGTCCGGATCCCAGAAATAAGGGAAGTAAAGTTGTGATACAGAAACAAAACACCACACGTGTCACACAACTCGTTCTTTCACTTCAATCACGTCCAGATGCGGATATAGCAGAATTTTTCACATTCAAAAACTAGCGAGAGCCACAATCTCTGTCAGATCGCAGTTCGCTCAGAGCTGGGACAAAGTCGGACATCCCCGCCTGCATTAAATCGCCAACCTGCCTCGCAAATCCAGCCAGAGAAGCGACAGTTGATGTGGTCGACATGGCTGCTATCATCAATATGGTGCAACCAACCAGAGCGGCTATATTTACTGAGTATGTATCCATACACATTGTGCCATTTCCTAATGCACAGGTGAATGCGACGGTTGAACGCATCAATGCTGTCTAGAACACATACCCTGACATACACAAATCATCCTGCATCTACTTCGTACCTCATCTCAGGGTCACGAGAAAGCACTTGTGCGCAGCGTCAATAGTAATATCGGCGTTCTTGCCATCGCTGACTTTGAACATATTGATCTTTCTGAGCTTTGGATTGGCCTTGGTAAAGGAAAACATTACCGAGATATACCGGTGCACAGCATCTACTCTCAGATTGGTCCATCCAAATAGTTGGCCATACTCTCTTTCAAGCCCTAACAGGTTGACATCTCAACTTCTCGGCTGCGGTAAGAATACTGCGTGGAATGGAACAGTACACCAGGCCTGACAGAGACGCTGATTTCACTGACAGAAGAACCGGAGTGTTTAACTCTGGAATCTGCTCACATGTAGCGCATTGAGCGATTCGTTGTGATCATGTATAGTAAGACGTGTGGTGCAGCAAGTGTCAACGAAGCTAGGCACCATCTCTTCACCAATAACAGTCGTTCGCTCGATAATATTCCGCCTACCCATGCTGCTCTTTTTTAGCATGTCAAGAGGTCCTTACTCCAAGCCAATTTCATCAAGCCGATCTCTTGCCACCAGACAAGCCCTGTTTTTAGTCACTGAGGATGGGAACATGATGAGTGCAGCAAGCAATGGCTCCCTTTCTGGACCACTCTCGCAGACGCAAGTAAGTCATGTGCACTGTGGCTGCACAAACGTGTGTGCAAGGGGAATTGCAAGTGTTGCCGGTCAGGTCTTCGTTGCACGACACTGTGCAATTGTGAGGATGGCTGCGTAAACAATGATGGATGGACGGATGATGGGTGAGCGATGATGGTAGCTAATATAACGTAAATATAGCCAGTTTGTAGTGGGAAGGAAACATGTTATATATGGCATAGGCATGCCATTGACGATGTTATTGCCATGTTATTATTATTTTCTAGAATAATAGCACATTTTGGTTTGGTTACATTCCCAGGTTTGCAGAATAAGATGAATCGAATAATGTTATCGAGTAATAAGACTAACCCTTTAACAATCAGAATATATGCGATAATATATGTGTACGTAACTGCTGCCGTGGAGATTGTCTCCGCCACAGTTTATGTACATATTTATCACATATATTCTGAATTTCCCTTATGTAAATACATACATTAGTAGTATAGCTATCAAGGTCAGTTTCTCTCACCCTTGGCTTTCATATTATGGTCGCCTCTGCCCCGTTCTGAATATAGTGTTCTGTAGACTCGATGTATGATATTTAATAATGATATTGATATTGACTTTCGTTATATAGCATAGCCCTGCAATACGTTACAATATATTTATACCCGCGTTTTGAAAAATAGTTGTGTATATTGTTTTACTCAGGAACTTGTCCGTCCGTCCGTCCGTCCGTCCGGGCAACGAAACTGGAGGAATGGGGCCACTGGGAGGAGCCTAACACAAAATAATCCTTTGATTTATTCATAACAAGGGGCTATTTATATTGTTCTAGAACAATGGAAACGGCCCCTTCCTCCATATCGTTGGAACGTCCGTCTGGCTGTCCATCACAAATCTTGTTCCGCAATCTCCTCATTCATTAATGATTGTACGCTGTTGAAATGTTTGTGTATGTGGGATTCTTGAGGAATGCCGATTAGGATAAATATTTCACATTTGACTGTGACCTTCATGGGTCACCTTAAGGTCAAAGCAGCTCAGCGGGTATTTGAGATGGCGCATCAACGCCTCTTCCCTAGTGTTTAAATAACACATTATTGTTCATGCAGTAATATTAGTTGAATGATCAATACGATATATACGAACAGATACGAGCTAGTTTATGCATTGCTGGCAAAGTTGACCTTCACCTTGTTTGAAGTAATAATATCCCCAATATCATTCCAAAAGCATATACAGTTCACCTAAGATAGTTAGTATAAAGGAATCTGACTCCAAGATGGTGATTACATGCCATCGTTTGTGCTTGGCTCGAAATATTCATATTTTTGGGCATATACAGTTCACCTAAGATAGTTAATATTAAGGAATCTGACTCCAAGATGGTGATTACATGTCATCGTTTGTGCTTGGCTCGAAATATACATATTTTGGGGGCATATACAGTTCACCTAAGATAGTTAATATTAAGGAATCTGACTCCAATATGGTGATTACATGCCATCGTTTGTGCTTGGCTCGAAATATACATATTTTTGGGCACAAATGACCTTCAATGTGACATTAGCACGTGCCCTTGACATCTAATGTCCAAACTAACACTGGAAATGGATTCCTCATACTCGAAACCTGATACAAAGTTGTGTTATTTATGATTCTACTACATTTAATTCTCAAGTTATGGCACCACCTAATTCCGGATGGCGGCCATCTTGGATTTTCCAATATGGCCGCCACAGCGAGATCCTAGCTTGGCTCCCGCAAGAAAATGAAATGGTATCGCCATATCTAACACTGGTCCAAAAATGGTGCTTCAGGACAAATGTGAACAATTATTTGACTAAGCCCACTATATAACTATATGTGAAATTGCAAATGTCTTCATGAAAAGGTATCTGAGTTACAGGAACTGAAATCTGGGAACGTTTTTTATGCATCACCCGATATATAATCGCCATAATAACACTGCATGTTTATCAGTGACGCAGTTGGTGACATAGTGTCTAGTCAACGCAAGGCACGTGGCTACTAAGTGTAAGCACATCAGTGGGAAATATGAATTCTATATTTAGTTTGTTTTTTATAATAATTTTGTTTTCATTTTATTTTTACTTTCTCAGATCACTCACAGGGGCACATATATTCAGGAAACCAATTCAAATATTCAGTTAAATGTTTTTTTCCTAACTCAATACCCGACTTTCCGACCTCATCTGAGACACAGATACTAGTCAAATAGAGCAGGTTTATGGTGAGACAGTCTATGAGAGCGTTCCTTGTGAGATCATAGGAAATATATAGTGACTTTGCCCTACATCCGAATCAGACCAGACCAGATTTAAGGGTGCACCATTCCATGTATAATTAATAATTGAAAAAAAATGGGTATTTTTTTACATTATCCGTGCTCATGAAGGATATGTCCGGCGAAATGGAGATTGTCGGGCGAAATGGAGTTTTATATCGCCTATAATTTGCTAATTAATGCATTAAATTAATGTTTTACTTATTATATATATTATACAGTTGTATATGTATACTTAATAATTGAAAAAATTGGGTATTTTCTGACATTATTTGATTTTATATCAAAATTATAAATGACCGTGCTCAGGATACTAGTATGTCCGGCGAAATGGAGATTGTCCGGCGAAATGGAGTTTTATATCGCATACAATTTGCTAATTAATGCATGAAAATATTATTTTTCTTATTATAGCTATTATACAGTTGTAGCTGTATAATAAATATGAAAAAAAACAACAAGGTATTTCCTTACATATTTCGATGTTATGTCAAAATTATGAATGACCGTACTCGGAATATATCAGGCGAAATGGAGATCGCAGGGCGAAATGGACGTTAATTTATATGGCCTATAAGTTGGAGTCTGTCTGACATGTAGTCCCATGTGTATAGCATCACGGTATCAGATCAGATCCTACACAATTCGCCATTCAGTCATAGACCTTTGAGATACGCCATGTGATTTTGTACCTTCAAACATCTGTGTAATTTCATGAAATACGTTTACAAAATTCTCAATATTTCTCATAAAAGACTCAAAAATTGACAAAAATGTCAGTATATGCGGAATTATATTGCGCATGTATTGTGAATTTGTGTCAACTTTTGACATCATATACGGACGATATTATAAAATTACGCAGATGCACGACGGTAAAAAACTACATGGCGTGTCTCATTTTACGATTGGTGGTCATATAGAAAATGATAAATATCGTCTAGTTTGCGCTATGGGGTGCCGGGCATTGATTATTTAATCCCATCATTTCATCGGTAGCTAACTGGACTAACTGGCACTAATTAGATACACAACACGAATGTAATCCCCCTGTCACGCGTCTCACAAAACCAGGCTTTAGAATGACAAAGTATTTACTACAAGCGTAAAGGTACATTGTAGGATTTTTTGGGGGAAAATAATGTAAAAATAAAAACTTGTTTTTATCATGGCCCTGTGTAAAAGTGGTTTAATTGCAGATATATGATGATACTGGGACTGCTGGGTTATTTATATTTTCACACATATATAGGTACATAACTATCAGATTTCCTATCTTAATTGTTGCGTACATTAAAATCGAAAATATGATATTTATGTACCGATATTGGTGAAAATAGAAACATCCCAGCGGTTCTAGTATCGTCATGTATCTTCAATTAAACCACTTTACACAGGGCCATGATAAAAACACATTCGTATTTGTCACTGGTATCCTCACAAAGAATGCAGTTGGTTTTACAGTTTCCTGTACAAACAGAACAAGCGTATTTTTCGTTGGTAATGCATGAATATAGAATGAATACAACTGTATAATAGATATAATAAGTAAAACATTAATTTCATGCATTAGTATACTTATATTGGGGCCCCGAAAAAAATATTAATGGGAAATAAAATTTGATGTAGAAAAAAAATTGATAATTTTTTTTAAAAAAATGAAGAAAAAAACAATAAACATTTGGAAAAAAATATAGAAAAAAAAATAAACATCATCCAATATTTATCGATATTTTTAGTTAACACGGAGCTACGGTCATGATATTAGTTAGGTATGCAGACTCATATTTTTAGCAAAGGGATATCCCATTCACCAGTTCAGTCGAATACAAATCTTAATTAAGAAAGTGACCATTAATTTACGTACTCAACAAAATGTACCAGTCGAATTGACGTCATGCGTATTCAGGCACATGCCCAGATTGGCCTTGATAACGTTGTCACTTGTTTACCCCTTGTTTATGGATTTAAATGGTTTAAATCGACTCGAAGCTTACGTTCAACGGCCGCACAAACTCAATTGAACTGCACGCGTTTAAATAGTCAATTACGTTTTTTTAATGTGCGCACTGGTCATTTAAAAAGGGGCCCATCCGTGATTTTTTGCGCGATGTCGGGCGCAATTAAGACAATCAATAATTTGCGGCATTGACAATAATTAAAGGGGATTGCCGCAATCGCGCGTGCTGGATGCATCCCTGCCATCCCTGCATGATACGTAAACAAATCAAAGTTCGCTATGAAGGGCAATTCTTCGTTTTGATTGGTGGAAAATTTTGTGAATATTAACTAGCGTCAAATGACGCGCATACGCGATCCAATGGGATAAACCCGAGATGCTGGGGTTGCTAGTCGGAGGAGATTTTGAGCATAGGTCGATTATAAATTAGCCGAATAAACACATTTTACGCGATTATACGTGGCTGAAACTTGTTCTGTTTAATAAATACAAGCTTTAAATTAGCCCAATAATCGGCGTATGTTGGCGTATATGGTCATTAGAGCCAATTATGGACTTCAACAACGACAACTTCCGGGTTGAATCTCTTCCGGAGTTCAGCTCATTACGTATTCAAAATTGTGTTATTTGGCTATATTTAAAGTTTTAAACGGAGATAATTGCCAAAAATGCAAACGTTATCGGTTGATGAAATTTGGAAGTGATACAGCAAAATTCGCGTTCGTAGATTACCGATTAGCGGAGAAAAGGGTTGCTACAAACTTTTTCAGAATTCGATGGATGACCAATATATTAGCCGATCTATAAATAGATCGGCTAATAATAGGAACCAAAAAAATCATGCATTAATTAGCAAGTTATAGGCGATATAAAACTCCATTTCGCGCGACAATCTCCATTTCGCCCTTTTCGCCCATTTCGTACTTCAGTCATACCGCCATTCAACGGTGGGAACTCCAACAGAAAGAAATAAGTAAAGCAGTCTGCCCTGTGACGTTCTACACATCACAAATACATGTGCGCGATACGGTAGAGAAGAAAGACGCAATGGCTGAACACATGGAAATGGTAAGAAAATGATGTCTCTGCATGTTAAAGTATTTAATTCTTTCTAGAGAAGAACATAACGTTCTATAACATATTTCTGAACTATTCAGGCGCGATCAGTAAGCGCACTGCATGTGTGTTTTTCTTTTTTGTGCGAAAACGCCAGCCGCCAGTGATCAGTGAAAAACACGTGCATGATCGATTTTTATACAATAGTTTATAATCTGCCTGAACGCTTTCTAAGGTAACATTAACATCATGTCCCAGTTTAGAAAGCATTTGTTATACATACATCGGTATCAAATTCAGTAACTTTAAGAAATAGTATTTTAACATTTTCACAATTATTTGTTTTTTTACTTTTTCTTTTCATCATGTTGCACTACTCGTACTGCAGATGTTATTCAACATATCAAATCGCCTTAAGCATGTTAATGTTATGTTATCCTCTCGGGGGTCAAGCAAAATATAGAGATAGAGATAGATAGAATGGGTGTATTTAAATATAACAGTGTGGGGTTTGCCTTAATAGCGCAAACAAGAATTTTCGGCGAAAACAGCAAAAACGGCGAAAACAAGACTAATTTTCCAAAATATCTACATGAGCTGCCTATGAAATGAAATTAAATCAATCTAATGGTGATTATATGCATTTATCCATCTCAAATAAATATGTTTTACAAGAAAATGTCCTTAGTGGTCCGAAATAAATGCCTATTTCCACTACGATGCGTCTGGCGAAAACAAGATTCGCGATTTTCAGCGAAAACGGCGAAAACAACACATTTTCCAAAATATCTATTTTTACTGCCTATTAAATGAAATTAAATCACTCTAATGGTGATTATATGCATTTATTCATTTCAAATATATATATATATATATATGTTTTACAAAAAAAAATGTCCTTAGTGGCCCGAAATAAATGTCTATTTCTTCTATGATGCGTCTGGCGAAAACAAGATTCGTGAAGGGCAACAGCGCAAACAAGATTCAAATTACGTATTTCTCTCATTAACACTAATCAAATGTAATTAAATCGATCTAATGATGAATATACCGTGGCATATTTCATACGGCATGTATATAAATGAACGTGTGTCTCGCCACGCGATAAAGGGACCAAATTTATTGAGTTTTAGCCAGGTGGATGACGCCGTGGCCTAATGGATTAGGCGTCGGCCTGTTGACCGAAGGGTCATGTGTTCGATCCTCACCAGGGGCACTTGCGTTGTTTCCTTGAGCAAGAAACATTATCCACATTGCTCCAGTTCACCCAGCTGTGAAATGGGTACCGATAATTCGTAGTTGCTCTGTAAATACGAATTACCGGCTTCTCTCAAAATTCTATACTTCCGTTCATCCTCCCATTCTCGCATTTGCTCTGAAATTTTCGTCAAATTCGAACATTTATATTTATGATGATTACGTTAAATTTTCAAAACCATTCACGGCGAAAATTCCAAACACCCGAAGGTACGTTTTGTCGCGACGCGTCTCAGTTGTCGTCGGCGCATACGAGCCAGAGCCCACCATGTATGTTTCGGATGCGTACATGCTCCCGCCAATAGTCCGACCCAACAACAATCTAATTACGCATTTGCTTTGAAATGCGGGTCAGACACATACATGCATGTACACGGTGTCATTGGCGCATACGAGCCAGAGCCCACGTACCGATGACACCGTGCCACATGTATGTATGTTTCGGACCCGTACATGCCCCCCCCCCCCCCCCCCCCCCCCCCCCCCCCCCCCCCCCCCCCCCCCCCCCCCCCCCCCCCCCCCCCCCCCCCCCCCCCCCCCCCCCCCCACCCCCCCCCCCCCCCCCCCCCCCCCCCCCCCCCCCCCTCCTCTCCCTCTCCGTGGCCCGGCCCAACAGTAATTGGAGTGTAGTCCCAGATCAGCAGGTGTACTATATTCAAATGTTTTTATTGCAGAATGATTTTTCGTTTTGATGACGGTGTCCGTGATCGCTCGGCTCGTTTCGCTTGGTTAGGTTTCTTTCCTGCGGACGGCGTTTTAATTATGGATCGCGAACCGTCACTAGACACAAGATTTTGATTGATGCATCCTCTGTCGTGCTTGAACTTGAATCCTCGCTTATCGTTCTGCTCCTGTGTAATGTTCGTCCAGTGGTCAATAGTTATGAGGTGATGTAAATGTGTGTAATTTAATTTAAAGTTACCGCTGTCCCGGATAGCCCGACATCTTTCCTTACTTTCACTGTCGACGATCGCAATAGATGGTGTTGATTAATTTGGGCATGTCCGATAACTTCCAGTTCGTCGCGGATTTGATCACGTGGTTTACGCACTCCGAATTGTTACTCTTCCATGTTGTCGTTATCTTGCCATTTCTACTTGGTACTATTACATGGGACAAGAGATTTGGCAGCAGCCTTGTCTCCAAGTATGGCAGAAATTTGTTGTTGCCGGCCTGTGAATCTTTCGCGCTTATTAAGTTTTGCAAACGTGTGACGCGTGTATTGTATGTATCTGTGTCATTTGAGGACACCACACCATTGTCCGCCGAGAATATCGCGTCCGAAATCTCGCGTCTGTCCTTCAACGGATACCCCACATTGTCTTCCATGTATTTATTCACATTTTTTTTGAGATGTCGTGTACATAGAACATGAGTGGCCCCTGGGAAACATTTTTTTATTGAAGTTTTGAATGATAACTCCTCGTCCGAACCTATAACAAGGTTGTTGATTTCTGATTCTGACAAATTATTCTCGATAGTGTGCATGAAGGCTGAGTATGTCTTCGTGTTCGAATTTGTGTGCATAAATGTTGGACCTATACAGAGCGGGTGATCCATTGTCGATCGTCGCACGACTGACAGATCCTTGTATACTGTTGGTGTTACATGAAAATCGCCCAAGTTAAATGTTTTGTCTATTCCTAATACGGTCCAACTTTCTTTGCAGCAAAATCGTTTAATGTCTGTTATTTGTTGATCAGTATATAGTGTGACTACTGGCTGATTTAATCCTTTAATATGCTGCACATTCTGAACAAAGTCGTGAGTCTTAGTCATTTCCTCCACTATAGCGACGTGATCTGCGGCGTTAGAATGGGGGTTACTTTTTTTCTCCTGCTGATATTTCAGATTTCTCAGTTGTTTGTCGTCACGTTGTTTCTCAAATTCATCGTCTGTATTCATGTTCATGTTTCTTTCAACATGCTTCACTGTATTATGTTTTAATTGTTCTTTCAGATTTTTCATAACACTAGATTTTGTTTTTATGTATGGTTTATTCCGCTCTTTGTGTATTACGTGCCCGTGCATCTGTCTTCCTGGAAACACTCCGACATACTCAATCAATGCTTCTGTGTGGTAAATATTCAACACTAGCGGGAATAGTTCCAAATCGTGTAATTCGTCGTTTAAATTGTGGCGACGCTTTCAGTTTCTGATATGTCCTGAAGACTTGGAGTATATCTTCCGGCTCGGGTTGTGGTGATATCGGAACAAATTCTTTCTTTGTGTTTACACAATATAGTCCTTCTTTTTGAATAACGGTAACCGGCTGTCCATCTTTAAGAACATACAATGATATTGGGCATGCTGCTTTCTCCCATGCTCCACAGTCGTCCCACACATCTGCTTTCTCGCCTTGCGCGCGCCGGTTAACGTTATCAGAATTGTCTATTATATAAAACATGCCGTCTTTCCGTCCGGTCGGTACGCCGTTTAATATCGAATGGGGATCGCGAAATGTCCTTAAAGTGCGGTAGATGTCCATAAATCTATGTCCTAATGGGCCCGGTTTGAAGTTCGCTTCATTTTCCATAGGTTCTAAATCACTGTCATTGATGGAGTTTTCACTGATGCTAGTGTCCTCATTTGAGTTGATAAAAACATTAACAACTTCCAGTGCCTCTTCTTGTATGACTTCCAGTGAAACCCCCGCCACTGACTCGAGCTCGTCATTGCTCTCTTCCATAATTGTGGATAAATCGTTCGATATATGTGTTTCGGCAATCGGTGACGTGACCGTTTCACTCTCGCAATCTGGAGAACTTTCATGTTCTGTTTCTAAGTCACTTCGTGGGGACAGAATATGCTCATGTATGTGACGCGTTGGCGAATATGGTTGGACACTAGTGTCTACTGTTTCTGTGGACGCCGGTTGACATTCCGCGATGGGTGAACGTTCACTGTATTCGCCAATGTCGATGGAATCCGACGTGTAGGAATCGTCATGGACCAGTGGAAGCGAATCAAACATGTTTTTACTTGCAAATGTCTTCTTTGGTTTCGCAGGTTGGCTCAATTGTATGAATGATGGAAGTACTGATTGATGTTCAGCGACAGAACTGCGTTTTTTATCTACCACTGGCACAAAGTGGTTCGGTGCCCAGGGTCGTTTGTTTTTCACTCCAGTTTGCTTTTGCGGCAAGCAGGTGTGTGTCCACATAATCGTTATTTTTTTATCGGGGTCAGCAAATGGTGGTTGAAAGACAGTGTTCAGTGATGGAAAGCAATGTCTTGCTCCCGAAGATGTTGGGGTAGACAGATCTGATCGGAATTTTGAGTGCATTTGATAATGCTATTATCCGCCATGGTGATGAGAATGTACCGGGTTTTGTACATGAAACGCAATCCTTGTCATAATCTTCCGACAACAATTCAAGTCGCGGATAAAGCCGGTGGCGCACAATTTTGGATTGCATGCACCATTTCGATACAACATCTGTACCTAAGTTCAATACACATGGACTCGTCTCCGACTAAAAGCGTGGATACACTGTTGAAGAGACAATCACCATCGGCCGAGGCGTATAACGCAGCTTCATTGAGAACATGGTAGTGGTTTAATATGGCGTTGGAAACTGGATCTTGTGCATGGTTGTCAAAGTCAATATGCACCTTGGTGTCAAGTTGCAGGTGTTTGAGGAATAGTTGTTCTCTTTCTGTCCCAGTGGTGAGTTTCTTAATACCGTGCTTGGCAGCCTATAATGAGACAGACGTGTACATATTTACATGAAATCAAGTGTAACTCTAGCGGTGAAAATAATTCATGACAGTTCATTGAAATTTCATAGTAACGATGCAATTTCAATGGAATTTCAGGACGCAGTCAACTTCTCGCACCATCGGTCCATATATAAATTATGACAGGTACATCATATTTATGTCATATATATATATGTGTGAATATAATTACGGTGAAAATAAATCATGAAATTTCATTGGAATTTCATAGTAACGATGTAACTCCTATGAAATTTCAGGACATAGTCTTTTCTCTGACAAGGCTCGTTCGTGCGTGCACACATAGATACATAGGACCATTAGTTCATAAATCAATGATACGCGGTCATTAATCAGTGAATATACACGATGGTAACGGGATTTCTGATCAACTGCACAGATAAGCACACCATTACACAAAAACAGTGTCACAAGTGGCAGGTGACTAGTTAATACATCATAATTACTCAATCACATATATTTATGTCATATATTTGTATATATATGAATATAATTAGATCACCCTAATCGCGGAAAGTGTAGATCCTAATCAGACTTTCTACAACCAATAGCATACATGTATATGTATTTCTATGTTAATCGCGGACAGTGTATACCCTGATCAGGATTTCTACAAACGGCTAGGTTTCTTTTCTCTGACAAGGCTCGTTCGTGCGTGCAAACATAGATACATCAATGGCCAATTTTTCGCACCATTAGTCCATAAATCAATGGTACGCGGTCATTAATCCGTGAATATACACGATGATAACGGGATTTCTGAACAACTGCACAGATAAGCACACCATTACACAAAAACAGTGTCACAGGTTACTAGTTAGTACATCATATAAATTATTACTTAATCACATATATTTATGTCATATATATAAATGTCTAGGATCGATATCAATATATTGAGTCGCGGAAAGTGTAGACACAGACCTTCTGTAAGCATGTTCTCGGTCAAATCAACAGACATGATACATGTATATATATATCCTCAGAAACAATGTTATGTATGTAATGTATGTTTATTGACATAGTCGCGGACATTCTACAAGCATGTCCATTTTTGTTGGCCCCAAAAAAGTGGACCACCCTTGAAATTTGAATAACTCAAATTAGGACGGTACCATTCACATTTAAGTTTGCACAACCCATCTTGTACCTATTTTAGACACTTGATAAGAAAATCAGCAAAATTGGTTACGAAATGTTGAAATAGCAACAATATGAATAATTTATGTAGAAAAAGCCGGTATCGGAGAATATTTCTCACATTTAATAATCGCATATACACTGGTACCGGATTCGATATTATTTCTTTGACAACCCTAAATAAAACATATACCAGTTTCATGTTATATCTCTTGCGAACAAGACGATGGAAATCAATTTTGTCACAGACAACAACTTTTGTTGATATGACGTCACAAAGTAGGTACAGTTTTGTCCGTTTCATGTCGCTTAATTAGCGCCCGCGACGAAAATCACGTCAAGAAGACGATACCTTGCCTACTTTGTAACGTCATATCGATAAAAGTTGCTGTCTGTGACAAAAATATATACCACCATCTTGTTCGCAAGAGATAGAGCATTGAAATTGTGTATCTTTTAATAACTTTGCGGTAATTTTCCTGACATAAGGTTCCGTTTTAAATACGATTTATGTAGAAAATGTGAGAATTATTTGCCGTTATCAAACTTTTTTCACCTTAAATTTCCATTTTGCTGTCATTCTAACATTTTCCAATCATTTGACAGAATTTGTTCATCAAATGTCTAAAACATGCACAAGCTGAGTTTTGCAAAATAAAATTTTAATGGTACGGCCCTAATGGGAGTTATTCACATTTCAAGGGTGGTCCACTTTTTTTGGGCAACCCGAGGATACTAATGTTTATTTCCTGTGTCAGTGATCCACTGACCACAGATAAATGACACGTGGTAAATTAGCCGTGAAATTTACAATACAGAGGCGATTTCTATCATCAGCTACACAGATAAGCGGAACATTACACTAACATCAGAGTCACAGATAAGCAGAACATTACACTAACATCAGAGTCACAGATAAGTAGAACATTACACTAACATCAGAGTCACAGATCAGTAGAACATTACACTAACATCAGTCACAGATAAGTAGAACATTACGCTAACATCAGAGTCACAGATAAGTAGAACATTACACTAACATCAGAGTCACAGATCAGTAGAACATTACACTAACATCAGAGTCACAGATCAGTAGAACATTACACTAACATCAGAGTCACAGATCAGTAGAACATTACACTAACATCAGAGTCACAGATCAGTAGAACATTACACTAACATCAGAGTCACAGATAAGTAGAACATTACACTAACATCAGAGTCACAGATCAGTAGAACATTACACTAACATCAGAGTCACAGATCAGTAGAACATTACACTAACATCAGAGTCACAGATAAGCGGATGATAATAATTTACTCACTTTCTTCAATCGTTCTAAGCCCATCAGGAAATCAAAAGTCCCATCATCGGTTGTCCTACATTTCACGCAGATGTACCCGGCGTTCGTGTCTCTCCACAACTTCTGGTCGACGTTGTCTATTCCAACGCAGCTGTAGTGCACCCACTGATCGCACGTCTAAAATATGAATTTATTAAGATCCATCAGATAAAAAAGAAAACGGTCCCTTGTTTGTCAATTTTCATGTTACTATTACACATTTACACCCTTCAAGTACATTATTGTTGAAAATAATTAATTTACATGCTGATACATTCCACCAATCGATTTTTTCGACTTTATTTGTGTTTGATTTTTTTTTGTATAATTTCAGACAAATCTGATACTAAACAATGAGAATAACATAATACCTCGCACAAAATGCAATTCGTTTTGCAATTTCCAGTACAAACGGAACAAGCGTATTTTTTCGGCATCTTGACAATACTCGAATAGACAGAATAATGCTGACGTTATGAGGAGGAGGAGGATATATATACTTTTAGCCACTTTAGCAAGAATTTTGATTATGTCATTGTTCAAATAACACCGCAGCATTCAAAGTGTTTCAAGCAATACCAGAAGCCGGGACGGATGGGAGGGGGGCGGGGCATCTGTGAATCAATTCAACCTTTGTTCTCTCAGGCCACATGCATGACAACATGAGGTAAATTTTGACGACAATATATCACACAATGGCGAAAAGCCGGGACGGAAGGTGGGGGGGGGTGTGGTCTGTTAATCAAATATGTTAATTAATATCCTAGGTTTAAAAATAATCCTATTGAGTTTATCGCTAGATATGTGTTTATCACGTTTGAAACCAAGCAATGTAATGATAATGCTACACATCTAACAGTTTGTTTGCGCTGTGTTCCGAACCTTGTTTGCGCCATTCTTTTTGCGCCTGATCCA
Source organism: Conchocele bisecta (assembly GCA_029237695.1). Classification (NCBI taxonomy): domain Eukaryota; kingdom Metazoa; phylum Mollusca; class Bivalvia; order Lucinida; family Thyasiridae; genus Conchocele; species Conchocele bisecta. The sequence continues at coordinate 3,537,815 of CM055273.1, read as the reverse complement.
TCTTATTGCAAATATGTGTGTAGTGTTGTCTTTAAGATGTTTTTGTTTGCGCAGTTTCCATTCACGAATCTTGTTTTCGCCAGACTCATGGTAGTGAAAATATACATTTATTTCGGGTAATTCAGGATTATTATTTTTTTGTAAAACATAAACATATGAGATGAATAAATACATATGATCGTCATTAGACTGATTTATTTTCATTTATTAGGCATTTAAAATAGCTTTTTTTAGAGAAAATATTCTTGTTTTCGCCGTTTCCATTCACGAATCTTGTTTTCGCCAGACTCATGGTAGTGAAAATATACATTTATTTCGGGTAATTCAGGATTAATTTTTGTAAAACAAGCATACGAGATGAATAAATACATATAATCGTCATTAGACTTTTTATTTTCATTTATTAGGCATTTAAAATAGCTTTTTTAGAAAAAATCTTCTTGTTTTCGCCGAAAATTCTTGTTTGCGCTATTAAGGCAAACCGAACAGTGTGTTCTTAAATATGTTTCTTTAATTATTTTCATCCATTCCTTTGCTCATTACATTCGGGGTGGCACGATTTACCCAAATCTACCCAAATCTTCATATAATTACTATATGTGTTAATAAATAAAGCTATACACATCATAGTAACGTTGTTTGGACTGTCCTTACATAATGTATGTCATTAATTAGTTCATACCAGGGCCCATTTTAATGTTTTGATGCAAAATGGAAATATTTGTGTATGAAATAAAGGGAGAGTACCGCGATAAACTTAATACTAGGAAGCCAAGGAAGATATTCCACTTATTAATGGCTAAATATGCTAAATGGGAATGATGATTTTTAATTGAAATACAAATAAAAAACAGTAGAACCCCAAATAATCTAGGGAAATTTGCAATCACAGTCTGATCAGGGTCTACACTGTTTTCCATCTTGTACATAATCACTTTATACCGTGTACAAGCAAGCCACGTGTCGCCCGCCAGGACGTGCAGCCATCTTATAACAATCACTTGTTGAGGCTATACCTTCTAGGGGAAATTTGCAATCACAGTCTGATCAGGGTCTACCCGGTTCCACATTTTGTGCATAACCACTTGTTGGGGCTATACATGTAGGGGAAATATGCATTCACAGGATCTACACAGTTTCCCATATTGTACATAATCGACTATATATAACGAGCTACCCCACTAAAATACACTGTGTTCTGGTCAATACAATATAATATTGGGCTTTGTCTACATAGAGGTGTGAAAAACATTCAAGCTATTCGACAAGATATACAAACCATACACAAATTTAAAAATATATATATTGAATGCATATTATGGTTCATTTTCATCAATGTTCTTAATACAAGATCGTTTATTATTGTTATTGTAGATGAATATTAAGAATATTTATATATATATTATAGCCTTCCTGTGTGAGTTTTGAAATGTATCTCCGTAAATTAAATTACAATAACTAAACTGTATATGTCCAGAAGTGATTTGTGCTAATAAAAACATTCATTCAATGCATTATACTTTTTTTTTAAATATTTCAAAAAGATGTTGACATAATTACTTGGTGAAATAAATATTGTAATACTATGGAGGTGACCGGTTAGACAGTTGGACTAGTATATATGTACCATATGAAATCATGATCGATGGCAACTTAAAGACAACTGAGACATAATTAATGAGTCTTTATCACGGTAGTCTCCCTTTATAATAATGCTACATGTATATTAATCGCTTTCCCGCGGAAATATGTGCTTTATTCTTCCCTTTTTCGGTCAAAATGTACTTATTGTATGATATACTAGTGATATATTGTTTAAAACGTATATAATATAATCATAAATGTTATTTTTAATGAAGATTTGGGTAAATCGTGCTGCCGTTACATTCGTGTCTGCCCTGGTCTGGATTTTATAACAGAACATATTCTGAACTCATGATCCAACTTGGCTTCCTACGTTAGAGACGGGCGAGATACGATATGCTTCAAGTGTACATAATTTATGCATAATATTGACGATACTGCTGGGAATCTTTTTTCGTTGAATGAGTAAAGATTAGAGAGAATTCAGTTTCAAATCCCTGCTGAACGAGTCGAGCTGGAACCGTCACAAGTTTATACCAACATAATTAGATATCATGCGCAGTCCTATAAACATTATTAACATGTACAAATACGAGGGGTCTTAAGAAGTTATAAACTTATAACGACCTGATCATCAAAGGTATGTGAATACGGCCGATACACGTACCTTTTTTCAGTTAGTGCCGACTACAAGGGTTTGTCACATTGTTTCTTACATAAACAGTTGTATGTTGCATATATTATTCAGACAAATTTACTTTAAAACACCATTATGCCATAAACTTTGTATGCTCAAATTTTACACATCCCAATTGATTTGTTTTAAAAAACTAACTAACTTGAGTAACATACAAACCGATCGAATTTAACCCTATCTCGAAACTAGGTTATGTAATGTTTACTACAGCAGCCGCAATATACAGCTGTGAAAGCTGTCGACAGTTTTAATGATATAAAAGGTAGTTTAGCTGACATTATAAGGGTGACGACAAAAGGTAATACGTTTTTTGGACATATTTAACCCCCATGAACAAAAACAAAGGATAAATCAAATTTCGGATGTTGAGTTTCCACGTTTTTTCTGTGGTGAATGAACTTCTGTGTTTTCCACAGTTACCCCATCGAAAACTGCGGTACAATTTGTGAAATCAAGCACGCTATGCGTTATATCCGGTGGTGTTCCATTTCACATTGACGATACCGCATGTACCCGAGTCCCATAGCATTCCCCTGCAGAATCCGTTCTGATTCACATTTTGGATAGTAATTACAACATATGAAACCAGACTCGAGAAACACAAATTAAGTTGTGGATTTCTGAATTTGTCAATTGTTTGTACTGTCTAAGAAATCAAACAAATGTGACAATTCTTTTTACAAAATATTAGAATCATCTAAGGAGACAATTCTCATGTGTTGCCAAAACATGTTTTATTAAGACATCGGACAAATGTGAAAAGAAAACCCGAATACATTGATATTTCTTTACAAAAACATATTTTGACAAAATTTGAGAATCGTCTTCGGAAACGATGGATCACCAAATGGAAAGAGTTATTGGACCCGAACCGAGATTTTTCTTCTCAACTTCTGATACTTCACTGCGCATGTCAAAGATGTGATATGATTGACCGTGTCACGTGACGCGTATTGGTAAAAATAGCACGAGGTCGGAAAATACCCTTTCTGGTGGCGGCATATAAAATGCGATTTAACACCAATTAACACGCGCCGTAATTAAAAATAACTCGTTATTGGGTAGACAAATGGCTCATATAAGACCAAAAAAAAAAGAGTTGTGTTTCCGGTAACGGCTCCCAAAATATGCTGGGTCGGTCAGGTTTTTTTTAATGTTTTTTTTTATATGTATGTCCCTCCATGCCTGTATATATCATGCTTTTGTGACAGATGGTTCTAATTCTGTTTAATGTAGATACTCGCGGCTCGTCACGGAAAGGAGCATCTTTTTGTCCCTTTTCCTTTGGCCACAAGCGGCGAATTTCGTTGCGACGACGCGAAAATCGGCCATTTCGGCATGTTGTTGTTTTTGTATGTCTAAACAGCCGCTGACTTTTTAGGCGCTTCCGTAACGATAAAAACCGATTAATCCGAATGATGGTACAGTTTATAAAACATGACGAATTTCATGGGACAAAATATACCGGAATGCGCGAATTTTGTAAGAAAAAAATTTACGGTTTGGCACCTACTGCGGTCGGTTGGGTTACCGGAAACAAGACATTTATTTTTTTTGGCCTAAGGCATGACAGAAAATGAAAAGTAGTAGTACAGTGTCACCTGCTGCGTGGGCGGGAAGAATATACACAACCACATGGCATAACAATTGCAATTCCAACCTTCAAGTTTACTCAAATTATTGAGATCGATAACGCGGTGCGGTATGTCATTTCTATTCTTCACTGTTAATCTGACATGTTGTGGTTGAAATTATCTGTAAATAACATTACTATGCGACTAGACAGTTGTCAATTATAGCATTCACATGGACCTACTGGTAAAAGTTGCTATTTTCATGCCCTGAATACTGGTGGCGACCTCTATTGCCCATCCACCACATAAAGAGGCTCCAGTATATCGGGGGAATATGTTTTATTGAATTTGTGCATTATATCAAGAATATTGATCATTGAAATCGTATTTTGTGAATGAGGTACTATTATCGCGATACGTATCGTGAGGTACGTGTACCATTACACCCCTAGTCTCCAGTAGATTCTGGCTTAAATTTATTTAGTAGGTCTTGTACATTGGTTGTTCTGAGTACATAACTCTAATTACATTTCGTTACACTGCATTACATTAGAGTTAGGACGGAGTAGTCTTTCCAAATGTGTTTGAAGCGTTCTTTCTTTACGTTCTGCTTCATGGAGAGTGACCCGAGAAAATTGCTAATACACACGTTATTAGGTAAGTACAAAGTTTAGAGAAACGGGCCCCAGGACTCCCAACTTTACTATTGCCGCAACCAATTTAACTTTAGCGCGGAAAATTGCCGCAATCTCTCGCAAAACTTCCCGTGGCCAATTGCGGCATAAGGAAAAAACGCCGCAAAGTTTTCGCGGTGATTCCGCGCTGTTACTCGGCAAAACACGGCGAAATAATTGCGGCATTTTGCCACAAAATATCTTGGCAAAATGCGACAAATCACTGTTTAATTACTTTGTACATCGACACAATGACTCAGCAAAAATGCGACGAACCACTGTGTTACTACTTTGTACACACAACCTCCAGATTTGAAGTCGGGTGTTCTATCCCCTAGGCAACAACCCATCACTTTTAAAAGAAGTAAAGAAATGCCCCTAACGAGCGACCATACATACTTAGAATAACAGCGGACTTAACGTCGGTAAACTGAAATATCGTACGTGAAAATTGGCACTTACGTTCCAACAAGATTTTCACGGTGTGTAATTGATCGTATTTCCTCTTCACCATATGGAACCCGACTCGAGAAACACAAGTTGCATTGTTTATTATGGCCATATGGTGAGGGGGCATATAGTGTTACCGGCGTCTGTACGTACGTCCTTCCCAAAACCTTAACACTCGGGTAAATGGCTTATAATTTCTGTTTCCTTGCTCGGATCTGCTTCACATTTCACACATGCATCACTCCAATGGTCCTCTACTGCCCTGTGACAAATCCACGCTAAGCCCAGGGTCAATGTCACAGACTTGGTGTGTTCGAAACCTTAATGCCACATTTCTAGTTTTTGAATGTGTCAATTGTTTGCCCGTTCTAACAGTTTCCCCAATTACTATGAGCTAAATGCGACATTTCATTCCATGTTGCATCGCCAGTTTTCGGTGATAATACTGTCAACAATTAAAAATACGGACTCACGGACGGACACCCGGACGTCTTTGTGAGATGTGCACTATGTCTCGCTTTCCGCAGGCGGGATCGACAATAATGCTAATATTCGTACAAAATATAAATGGTTTTGTCATGGGAGACTCTTCTCATGTGTTGCCAAAACGTGTTATTATTAAGAAATAAATATTTTTTTGAAGAAAAAAAACCCATTAGTATCGTCTAATGAGACGATTCTCATGTATCGCAATTTCTATTTACCGATCTATTGGAAATGAATACTTTTGACCGTATTTAAATTTTGATTGGAAAAATATAATATATATATATAAACGTCGGCAATGTAATACATGTGTATAGGCCGATGTTATGACACAGAAGATATGTTCCTTTATTTCCATACACATTTTTGGAGATATTACGCCGATTCGCATGACGATTTGTGACCTTAAAGAAATTGCTTCAATATACTCAACTGAAATATGAAACAAAACTCCGCATGTTCTATCGATCAAAATGCTGCAAATTGCGGCAAATGTGTTGGTGATATGTTTGACGATTACACCGCGTTTTGCCGCAATTCAGTTGGTCATGATTGTCGCAATTGTTTTTATCGATTGCGGGGAATACCGCAGGAGGTTGTGGAGTTTTGCCACAAAACAGCAGTTTGCCGCAAAGTGTATGAGATTCCGCGAGAAAACTCGGCAAATAAAAAAATATGCGGGTTTTGCTGTACTGTACATGTATACTCGGACTGTCACACTCAATTTGTGAAGAGAGACTTAAGGCCATTGGACTGGACTCCCTACCCTGGAATACAGATGTGAGCGTTATTATATGTTACACATATTCAAGGAAGTTCATAATTATATAATTCCAGCACAAAAATATTTACACAATTCCGTAACATTTGATTGGCCCGTAGCAAGACCGTCCAAAATTTATATCCCAGTAAACTCCCACGCCAAACTACTTTCTACAGGTGCGCTGTCAGTGCCGGAAGGCCTTCGTCCAGTATTCCCGCGACTTTTCCAAGTTTATACCCCGATAAATATCACAAAAAGGCCATTCATTCCTATAGACGACATTAAATGGGACATGATTGCACTAATGGTGGGAGGTGTAAGAGCGCACCGCTTTACTAAAAACAATAGTTGACTCGATTTACGGCACAATACCTTCTCTCAAAGATCAGTCGACTTATTGAATAAGCTATCCGAGGAAATTGTATCCGCTAATTCAGTGAACATTTTCAAATCGCTGCTAAACAATTGCAACTGGAATGAGAATATATTCAAGCCATCATATTAGTGCATTCAAATGTCGACTACACTAAGAAGAGTAACCAGAGGGGTTAGATAAGCATTATTATGCTTAAAATATGACCCGAAGATTCAGGTAACGTATTTTACAATATGATACAAAAATATTACCATAAACTTAAAGTGTGTATTAGCAAAATTCTTAGGCCACTCTCCACAAAGTCGAAAGTAAACAAAAAATACTTTAAACGCACACAGAGCCTGAAAATAACAGATTTTATCAGTAAGTCCCGAACCTAACAAGGAAAAAAGTGAAAGGCCCAACGATTCTTTTTTTTTAAGGTCCGAGATAATAATCGCTAGAAAACGGTAGAAATATGTGTCTTGTTTCGTGCAAAATGACTTGTAACACCATGTGTAAATACTGTGTCATCTTAAATTATCATTTGACGTCTAATTTCATCAACACACTTGTGTATCGTCCGTACCCAAAGTTACGGCACCATATGTCGATATAATTATGTTCCTCTTTTTCGTCACCTACTATAATACATGTAGTGTTTGCCTCATTGTTTCTACAGTGGCATATTGCAATTGTCTTATTCAGAATCAGATGTTACTGCTTTGTTTTGGCGTATTTATGCGCTTCCCGGGGTCTAAAAGTCCGCTCGCATTGGCGAGTGCTTATCGTCCTCGGGTGAGTGGAAATTACCGTCCGCTAGTCCTAAGGGGCGAGTAACTTTGTCCTCTAGGTTCAGACTTTTCCATGATCTAAATTCTAGGTAAACTTGGAAAATGCTCTATTCCGGCAATTGATAATTTCACTGTAAAAGAAAATCCACAAATTTTCATCACATTATTTCACTAAAATCACACCTACCCGCTGTGACAATAAAAGTCATGTGTCGATAGTTTCAATAATCCCTAGCCAAACATTGCCTCTGACTACTCTACTGGTCAGTTCAAAACACGTGTTATTCACGTGGCAAAGTTATTTATACAGCCAATCACTGGTAAGTAATTCATGTACACTTGCCTTAGTGTTAAAACTGAGGCATAATTACTTTTTCAGGAATTGCATACAATATGGATATATTCTGATATTTCAGTTGTGTTGTGTATTAACTAAATATGCAGAATTTATGCACATCCAAGTTCTAATTGGTATTTTCAGTGAATTTAGACATATTATTTTGCTATACGTCTTAAGATATTGACGGTTGTATATGGTTAAAGAGGATACAATAGTATACAGCAGGTGGGGAAATAATGTTTTGCGCACCAACATAGTCGAGTTACATGGATCGCTTTGGTCAAGATTTTAATTTTGCTCCAATTTCTAAAATCTTTTCAGCAAGCATCACAGAATGGACCTACTGGGGACGCGACTACAAATGGCGAGGTCACAAAAGAGCTTGGGCCAAATGGGGAAGAGATGACGTCGAAAGATTACTACTTTGACTCCTATGCACACTTCGGGATTCACGAGGTAAGGAATTTTCACGTCTCATCTCAACATTTTACTTCATATTGCTAAGCCTAATGATGTGCCACAGTCACAGTGGTTTTTTTTTTCTCGATGGATTGATCGAGGTTCTACAAAAACACGACTAAGAAAAAATGTTTTGTTTTATTGCACTGTCTGAAGTCCTGACACACGTTATTGGAAAGTGGTCACAATTCCGGTGTATGCGTCGATATACAATTATTGTCTGAGTCGGTGTACATGAAATTTACGGACCTTCGAAAAGTGATGTTCACCGAAGGCGTAGGTGAACATCACTTTTCGAAGGTCCGTAAATCTCATGTACACCGACTCGAAAGACTAGAATCGTTTTATTATATGACCCTTACCAAGAATATTCAGAAAATCAGTGTAAACACATTAACACAATGACAATTACATGTGTCAGATTTACACATGCGCTCTAATGAGGTGAACAATAGGTTTGTTTAAATGAATAAACACATCTCGGACCGGTCTCGCGGTCTAGGAGTGCTTAATCATGTAAACAAACCTTTCTGAGGTCTACATTCAATTTGTAGATAATCATGTGGCCGTGTTTCGGCCAATGAGAATGACTGAAATACTTAGTCTTAGTTATAATAACCGTCTCCGCGAAAATACCAATATTTTACAGGACATTCGGTCTGGTAAACTTGAAATTGTTACCAGACTACAAATGTTTTTTATATAAAAAATGAAATTGATTAAATTGTGTGATATTTAAGAGCTTTTTAAGTATATCGGTCATATAAGAAAAGCTAGCTGGCGCCAGAAGCGCATACCAAAGGAAGGTGATTTGATTGAAGCTTGGAATAGAAAAGTAAAAAAAATAATATTTTTTTTTTTATGATCGGGACATTCAGTACGGCGACTCGCAGTTTACAGTCGGACCGGCGGCAGTTTTAACGGACCGACGACTTTCGCGGAGACTGTAATAATGATTTATGTCCAGGAAATGATATTTCCTGATACATTTGGAGATGCCGTCCCTTTTTATGCCTCCTATGCGATATTGTGTTGCTCTTGAGGTTCCGTACGTCCGTCCGTGTACATTTACGTCAAAAGGTTTGTAAGAGTTTCTCCAACATGTAATACATTCAATATTATGTAAAGGATTGCTTCAATACTTGGACACGTGAATCACCTGAACAGTTGTCACACACTCACGCCACCATTAACACAACCTTTACCTTTGTCACCTTCAAAATCTCGCTGAAACACTTAGCCATACAAACATAATATCTCGTTCACCGTTTAATTGGTATTCCTATCTAGATGTATACCCTTGTTGCTGTTAACCCTTTCACCCCTACATTGTATGTAACTGGAATGAACTTTGATATGCTAATGTTCCCACCAATCCAGTAGTCACAAAATCATTTTCAGACTAGTCCATTTATGAAATGGTGTGTTTTTGTTCTCAAAAATATGAAAATTACTTGCAAAAAAATCCAGATCCTATATACAGGCCTGTGGTGTTGAAAGGGTTAACAAACTTTACCGCTACAAGTGAAGTTGTGTTGTGAGGGGTTGTCGAAAAGTGATATATATAACGTTCATGTTAAACCCTTTCACCGTTTGACCTCCGTGTGTAGGAGATGTTGAAGGACGAGGTGCGCACCCTGACCTACCGTAACTCAATCTACCACAACAAGCACCTTTTCCGCGGTAAAGTGGTCCTCGACGTGGGCTGTGGCACCGGCATCCTCTGTATGTTCGCCGCTAAGGCCGGCGCCGCCAAGGTCATAGGGGTATGTATCGTGTTCCGTGTCTCAAGGGGGGTCAATTCCGACCCTTTCCCAAATACTAGGGGTCTTTATTTCCTCCCAAACTGGAAAAAAATATCAATGAAAATGTAAAAACAAATACTTGCTTTCATTCATTAAATGCACATATTCTTTATTTATTTATGTTTGGACTGTGTGTCCCTCCGGCACATTAAGAAGTTCGCCAGAGTCCTCATTTCTGTCACAACTTGTATATCTCTTGAAGGATTACTTTAATATTTCAATACATCAAACCTGTGGACAAATGCCACACGTCCATCCATGCTGCCCTTACTATCACCTTGACCTTTTGACCTTCACAACTTGAAAACTTTTTCACAGAGTTTACATAAGACTTGTGCACAAATGTCACACACCCATGCTGCCCTTAATGTGACCATGACCTTTTGACCTTCACAACTGTGCTTATGAATACTCCTCACATTAGGTTAATTAACCTCGCCACAGTTTCTCCAATCTGCTGCCAACAGACCACATTTTCTTGTTATTAAGAGTACTTTAAATTGAAAAAAAATTGATTTAGAGTACTACAAATTTGGAGAAAGTCCTCAGAACGGTTTATGAGCACGAGCTCGAGTCCAACGATATTATTTGTTGTACTGTATTCAGAGCTCCAGATAAGGTGCGTATTTGCTTAAATACCCAATTAAAATTTACCAAAGACCCAATTGAAATCATAAGTGGCGAGTATCAAAAAGCAATACAAAATTGGTGGTACGTTGATCATGCTGCAGAAAACAATAAACAGACCACAAATATATCATATTTTTCTTACTTTCCATCAAAACACATCTTGGTATTTCATTAGAATTGTCTCCAAGGAGATCATTCTAATGAAATGCCAAGACATGTTTTCATTTCGAAGCAAGCTATTTACTGTCTGTCGATGTGTAAACAGTAGATTAATTTTATTTTACCCAATTAAAATTTTAAAATACCCAATTACTTCAGGGCCCGGTTGTTCAAAACACCAGTTAGCGTAACGGACTGTTAAATCCTTAACGGACTGTTAAATCCTTAACTGAATGGTTAAAATCTCTGTTAAAACAGAGATTTTAACCATTCAGTTAAGGATTTAACAGTCCGTTAAGCTAACGGATGTTTTGAGCAACCGGGCCCAGAATGATAAAATACTCCGTTACCAATTCCTTATCTGGAGCCCTGCTGTGTTGTCTTGTTTCAGATTGAGTGTTCCGGTATCATCGACCACGCACAGAAAATCATCGACGCTAACAATCTATCAAAAGGTAAGGGGCAATGGATGGATCTGGAAACACGGGCTGATCATGTTAAAACTCAGGAACGCTCGATGCTCTACACCATACTATCAAGCCATCCCTCGTCAAAGAAGTTTCTCGGTGGGCGAGAAAAACACGGGCTGATAATTGCCTAGTATCCTGAATCAGGGGCCCGTTTCACTAAACTTTGTATGACTAAAATGTTCGCAAGTGCAAAAGTATGATAGTCTGTAAATTTCACATTAACAATGTTTTCTTGTAAACAATTATTGGATTTGCATTTTTCAATTGAAATTGCCAGGTTATAATATAGGCAAAATGAACAGTCCTGAACCATTTTCGGACAATATAATTGGCATTTTTATACTTCGTATATCACACATGAATTTTCACACAGATATCAGGGGCGATAACCGTGTTTCCTTAAAATGTTAACTGACTTACTATTTCTTCTCTGTAATTACTTTTTGATGTGCAATGATCATACTTATTAATCTGTCGAAAATATTATTTTCTCGGGTGATTCATTTAATTAATAGTATAAATAATTAAAAAATACCATGCCTCATTTTGCATATGAAAATAGCCTGATGCCACCGCGCGTCGCTATCAGTAAAATAAATATTACTAAATGATTATATCTGTATAGTGGGCACTCGTAATTTTTAGAACTGGTGGAATAGTGACACAATTATACACTTATTTAAATACTGTAAAGAATATTTTGTGCCTACTGCGTGGGCATGTACCTTTAAATTTGCACTTACAAACATTTTAGTTGTACGAAGTTTAGTGTAACAAGCCCCAGGATTCTAGGAAAAAAAAACAACAATTGGGAACTGAGTATATATTGTTTTACAAAGCACAGACATACATTGTGTCTCGTATATGTTGCCAAAATCCTAATGGAGTCTATTGTACCATCCTATAGGGAGATAAACGTGCCATGCCTGTAAGGAAGGAAGATCATCTTACGTGCGAGTAAGAATGCTTGTAGGTAAGGGAGATAATCTTGCCTTGCCTGCGAGTAAGGGAGATAATCGTGCCATGCCTGTGAGAAAGGGAGATCATTTTGCCTTGGGAGTAATGGAGGTAATCGTGCCATGCCTGTGAGTAAGGGAGACAAATTGTGCCATGCCTGGGAGAAAGGGAGATAATCGTGCCATGCCTGTGAGTAAGGGAGGTAATCGTGCCATGCCTGGGAGAAAGGGAGATCATCTTGCCTGTGAGTAAGGGAGGTAATTGTGCCATGCCTGGGAGAAAGGAGATCATCTTGCCTGTGAGTAAGGTAGGTAATCGTGCCATGTCTGTGAGTAAGGGAGATTGTCGTGCCATGCCTGTGAGTAAGGGAGACAAATTGTGCCATGCCTGGGAGAAAGAGAGGTAATCGTGCCATGCCTGTGAGTAAGGGAGGTAATCGTGCCATGCCTGGGAGAAAGGGAGATCATCTTGCCTGTGAGTAAGGGAGGTAATTGTGCCATGCCTGGGAGAAAGGAGATCATCTTGCCTGTGAGTAAGGTAGGTAATCGTGCCATGTCTGTGAGTAAGGGAGATTGTCGTGCCATGCCTGTGGGTAAGGGAGATAATCGTGCCACGCCTGTACCTAAGGGAGATAATTGTGCCACGCCTGTAGGTAAGAGAGATAATTCTGCCACGCCTGTGAGTAAAGGAGATAATCTTGCCGCGTCTGTAGTTAAGGGAGATAATCGTGCCTAACCTGTGGATAAGGGGGATAATAGTGTCGTGCCTGTCCGTGAGAGATAATTGCACCATGCAGGGCTCCAGATAAGCTTTGTGTCTAAAGCGTACTATGCCCCCTGATTTAAAAATAATTGCGTATTTTACTTTTACAAATGGATTATTGATTTTCTTTATTACTAAATAGGGAACAAAGGATACAAAATATATAAAACATTTAAACAATCACTTATTTGACCTGCAGCTCAACTAAGTGAATTTTCAACTTTGTGACAGTATTTTCACTACTCGATTTGAAAATCAATGCGTATTTTCATATTGCTGTGCGTATTTTGTACTCCCACTTTGGATAATCAATGCGTAAAATAATCACGTAAAATAGGCCAATACGCACCTTATCTGGAGCTCTGCCATGCCTGTAAGGGAGATATTTGTGCCATGCCTGTGAGTAAGGCAGATAATCGTGCCATGCCTGTGAGTAAGTGAGTTAAGGAGGTGACCCCGCCATGCATGTGTGTAGGGGAGATAATCCCGACATGCCGGTAGCTAAAGGACAGGGCTCTAGATAAGGATTTATTGATTGAGTATTTTTACTCGATGATATTTTTTTCAATTGGGTATTTTCAATTATCAATTTGGTACCTTACAACCGTTACCCCATTGTGTAAAATTGAATAGGGTATTTTCCAATTCTGGTATCAAAATGTGCAATAAACATGGTTGCACAAAACATTGAATATGTTGAAAACTAATTAGACATATTTACCGCGGTCTGTCAAATCTTAAACAATAACATCCTAAGTATATCCGAATGAAAAAAAACTTAGTCTATTTGCACGAACTCGGACGTTTCGCATCACAAACGTTTCGGACCAGGGTCGAGTCGGCCATATCCTTATTTTGTTCACATCTCAAAGCAATTACTTACGCGTCGTCACCTGCGAACACTGCGTATTAAATGGCGAATTACAAAAAGGAATCGCCATTATCAATCGTAATCGACCGACCGGAAATTCATATGAAGTGCTTTTCACCAATACCGTCACCGTGTAATCTGCTAAAAAACAGGGACCGTGCGTATCCTATTTATAAAACATCCATAGACGCTTATTATATGTATAGTTTCATCATCGATATAGACGCTTATTGTAACCAAATATGACAGATAAGCTAGCGGTGATTTTGTGGCTGATTTTCCCATCGACATCTTTGGCATTTTTCAATAATGAAAACTGTCCTTGTAAAATTATCAGTACGCATATATTTTCAAGCCAATTGATTACTCGATGTTTTAATTGGGTTTTTGTACGCATGGCTTTCAATTTTAATTGGGTTTTCAGATTTTTGATTGCGTATTTACGCAAATACGCAGCTTATCAAGGCCTCTGAAGGGAGATAACCATGCCAT